>JACXGK010003909.1:6471-19494 GCA_016801125.1 Novumbra hubbsi | reverse complement strand
ACCCCTGACCCCGGGACCTCAGTGGTGGGACAGGAACTAAACCTCTGACCTGATCACCCCTGACCCCGGGTCCACAGAGGTGGGACAGGAACACATTTTTTTACCTGTTCACCCCTGACCCCGGGAGACAGAGTTGGGACAGGACCTAAACCTTTGACCCGTATACCATTAGCCTACGAAGAATTTTGAAGCGGTCAAAACTTCTAAATGTTTTCATGAATTTGCGGAATGTCCGGACATTTCAGTTGATGTTGTTTCCAAACCCATCTACTCCCAGACACACACACTTACGTCTGGGTTTCCGACACAAGTTGTACAAGCAACAACATGGACACACGCAGCAGCAGATGAAGATGATCAGGATGATGACGACGACCATCACGGACAAGGAGATGGTCATGGTGTTGATACTGGAGACAAACACGAAAGAGCAGAAAACAGCAGCAACTTAGACAGCGCAGCAACCTAGACAGCGCAGTAACCTAGACAGCGCAGTAACCTAGACAGCGCAGTAACCTAGACAGCGCAGTAACCTAGACAGCGCAGTAACCTAGACAGCGCAGTAACCTAGACAGCGCAGTAACCTAGACAGCGCAGTAACCTAGACAGCGCAGTAACCTAGACAGCGCAGTAACCTATACAAGGTGGTTATGTGGTAAGCATGGTAGAATATATAAATAGGTGCAAAACAAACAGCAAATGTCATGTGCAACACACTGTATTGTATTTCAGAATTTCTGGCAATTCAAGGACAAAATGGCCACCTGTGGATCTAAAAATTTTGGGGGCTTTAGGTATTGTTGCTTGCCAATTTAACAACATGTGTATAGTACCATGTAAAATATGCACATTCAACATGTGTATAGTACCATGTACCATGTAAAATGTTACATTGGTGTGTGTTATGGAGACAGAGGATTTACCTGTTAACTTTCATATCCATGTCGGTGCCTCTGTAAAACAAATACAGGTAGATTATGTCAAATGTCCTCTTGGATAAAAGCGTCTGCTGAACAGTTTTGATTGAATAAGGAAGGAAACCTAGAAGACAATGTGAACGAGGCTGGGGATCATCAGTCTGATCACAAACGCATGTAACACGCAAATCCCGTGAGACGGTGGCAACAAACATGTTTCTCACGAGACCGCACCACAGGGACTTGTGTGAAACACGTGTGGCAAAGAAGTCTTTTTTCAGTTAACATAACTAACAGTGTTATGTAGACCTGGGACTTATTTCACTCCATATTTGTATTTTGGAGGAGCTGAGGCAGGTGTACAGTCACCACACACCCCTTCTTTTGGAACTCGGAATGAGAAGAGCCAAGACATAAAGAAATAACAGTACATCACATATTATTCAGCCAAAGACCTGCTCTAAACCACAGGACATGTTCACGTTTATCATACTGCAAATCTCTAACACGGATGTGGAGTCAGTGAGTGTATTCTACTCTATGCCTGTAGCGTCAATGAGGGCGGTCTACTCTATGCCTGTGGAGTCAATGAGGGCGGTCTACTCTTTGGCTGTAAATGCCAAGACAGATGCTTGTGAAACACGGAAGTAAAAATGTGTTACATCACCAACTTAATTTGTTGGTGATGCAAGTCAGGGGTTTCAGCTTTAGCACAAAACATTTAATAAATGTCCACCAGTAGTGCAGTACATAGTAAATAGGGTGCGATATGATTTGGAACACAGCCTTAGTTGTTTTCTCTTGTTATTTTACCTTAATATGCAGCGGCTCTGATCCAGATCAGTTAGGATATTATTAAAAAGGTTGGGGCAGCAGTATCTATTCTCACACGTCCCACAGCAATGCAGGATACCTTCACACTCCTTCTTATATACAAAACGTCCAGAGGTAAAATAGCTGTTGCAGTCTTGCCCGGCTGGAAGCAAACAAAAACAATCATCGGTTAAAAATAATTGGGCATCAATCATGAAAGATTTTGAGATACATTTAATTATACAGTCAGACTTCAGTATGTTGGACAGACAGGAAAATACAGCTATAAGTACTTATAGATATTGTATAAAAAAACACCTAAGGTTATTTGTGTAGGTAATAATTGATTAACATGTTTGTACAGTGGGTTTGGTAAGTATTTAAACCCCTTCACCTCCACATTTTGTTGTGTTATAGACAAAAGTGTATAATTGTTTTTTTTTTGCCACACCCAATACCCCATAAGGACAAAGCAAAAACACATCTTTATAAATGTGTGCTAATTTATAAAAAAAATTTAATAAAAACTTTTCACCCCACACAACCTTTTCACCCTACACAACCGGACATGGACTAAGCCCAGTCTAAAACGAAAATCTGGTATCATAGAAAACGCCATTGATCATGTTTTTATTTATTTATTACTAGACTAGGCTTTATCTGTGTCTGTGACACCAGGTGATGAGTGGTGCCTTGTTTCATCCAGGTTAAGTGCCTTGGCATTCATAACTAATAGATAGATTTTGGTCTCATCAGGCTACAGAGCCTTGGTCCACATGCTCTCAGAGTCTTTCAGGAAGCGTGTCCAAAAAACATTGCCATTTCCATTTAGCCACTCTACCAAAAAGGCCTGATTGGAGTGACAACTGATTAATGGTCTCCTATCCCAGCAAAGGCCTTGCCGGTTTACTTCGTTTGCCCAGATGCCACATCTAAGAAGAAAGTCTTGGTTGTTCCAAAATTATTCCATTTCAAAATGGAGTGGACTGTGCAGGGAACTTTCAATTATTATTTAGTAAAACCTTTCCTGCACTTGTCAAGTGATGGGACCTTAGATGGACACAGTATGTCTTTCTAAATCATGTCTAATCAACTACAGAAGCGAGGGGTCTGTTCATGCTTCTGTTTGAGGCTGACTTGACATCTTCAAGTGGGCAGACATGATAGATTCCTCAAAAGTCTGGTTCATGGAAACAAATGACTAAATAAATAAATAAACGGAACTCACTGGTAAGATTCTTTGAACATATGAATATTAAATACCATTACAAGACAACAGGGGGCGAAAGATGAGACATTTACAAGAAAGCCCCCCGTCTGGTTGACTTCACGTAAACGGAAAAAACTGTTTGGCAAACTAGTCACAAGTTTATGACTATTGCTGATACAGTAACCGTAATCTGTCCGGAAATACACATGTGGTAACTGATCATACCAACAACCGTGGATATTGCGTAATACCGATACGTAGTTAGTAAGCGAAAGCTAGATATATAATACTTAATTGACTAATACACACTACATTAATATCTGACAGCGACTGAACATACACATTCCTTCCAAACATGGTACTTTTAATAAGGCAGTCATATTAATATACACTCACAAAATGTACCTAGTAACAGACATCCCAGCTAGCTAGCCCACGTTAGCGTCAGACTCGCCCTACCTTATTCGTCTAAAATTATATTGTCCGATGAACAATCTTTGTTCATGATCAATTTCCAATTGACAAACTCACCCGAGACGACGGACATCAGAATCCCGCACAGAACAACGACAACCGACATATTTGCGGCCATTTCTCGAGTATTGAAATGTTAGCAGGACCCCCCCCCCCCCAGCGTACAGTTTTCAGCACGAAAGGAAATGTAATCCCTAACCTAACATAGTGGGCGTTCAAAATCCAACATTTTATTTTCCACGCCCCTCTACTGGTTTACTTACATACCTGATTATCCTTGGTCAGACATACCCAAACTAGAAAAGGTACAACTCCAGAGAAATTGAAAAGCGTGGTTGCAGTCGCACCAGCAGTGTCCTTGCAGGAAATTAACACAGATAATCTCCAGGTTCTTAGCTGGCCATCTCCCAAAAACAAAGATATTTCCCATTAGATAGCTAGCTAGCTTACTACCTATATCCTGCATAAAAAAAATCATAAAACCTTTTTAAATCATAATGATAACAGAAATCACCCAAATGGCCCTTCTCCAAGAGTATGCAAACTTGTGAGCACAACTGTATAAAGCAAGGCTGCCCAATCCAGTTCCTGGAGATCTACAGTCTTGTCGGTTTTTCCTCAAACTCTAATTTACCACACCTGAGGTTTGTTTAATGTTTTATAAAATTATATTTTTTTGCTTTATATTTTTACTTAATACTACTGAGTAGATGAGTTGTGCCATGTCATAAGAATTTCACAGCTCAGAATGACACTGTTATTTTGTGAATTTGACCATAAAGACTTTGACATAGTATTGACATTTGCAGATGACAACTTTATATAGTCACTATATTTGATGGCATTACATATATTGGAAAAAGATTAATATAGCACATCAATTCAAAAAATAAATATCCATTCCAGGACTTTTTAAAGTCTAGAATCACTTTAATAACTTACCATGGATCTCCAAGTTTGTAAAAGCAAGTGGTTTTGATGACATGTGGCACAGAACAAGATATAGGACCCACCATGCCTGAACAGTGGCAATAAACAATAAGTGTCCAAAATTAGCCAACATAATCTTACATTTCTTTGATGTTATTTTAATTTAGTGTAATCCATTTGTATTGAGCCACAAGCAGCCATGTGTGTTTCCTTGTGATGCTCTGCAGGAGGGATAGTAGAGACATCCTCCTCTGTTAGAGGGGTGATAGTAGAGACATCCTCCTCTGTTAGAGGGGTGATAGTAGAGACATCCTCCTCTGTTAGAGGGGTGATGATAGATGCATCCTCCTCTGTTAGAGGGGTGATAGTAGAGACATCCTCCTCTGTTAGAGGCGTGATGGTAGACACATCCTCCTCTGTTAGAGGGGTGATAGTAGAGACATCCTCCTCTGTTCTTATTTATTCTGCAGTATTCTTGCTAAAAGTTCAGGAAATGTAAGGATGTTCAATTGGATTTACGACATTAACTCTTGTCAAACTTGTTTATGGTTCTCTTTGTCTCATTGTTTCATAATAGGTTAGTATTACAACTGCCTACTTGTGTTACAGCTGTGACATCATTTAGGTTACTATAACTGCCTACTCGTGTTACAGCTGTGACATAATTTAGGTTACTACAACTGCCTACTCGTGTTACAGCTGTGACATCGTTTAAGTTACCACAACTGCCTACTCGTGTTACAGCTGTGACATAATTTAGGTTACTACAATTACTAGGCATGCTTTTGATTATTTGTTTTAATACATTTCAACAAAATTATGGAAAATCTTTCCATGTTCCCCGTTTTACCAAATGTCTTGATTCTCTTTGCGTTTTCCGCATTGTAGAAGGTACAGCAGAAGGCGTCCATCAGGAAGCGGGCGTGCTGGTCCCAAGACGGGAACCAAGACCATTTTTTTTGGACAATTTTCCCTGATCTGCATTGTTTTTTTCTTTTCCTCACACTGAGTCTGTCATGGTGGTGGCAGTTCTAGAGGAACTCATAGGCATCAAAAAGAGGCTTGTCGTGGAAAAGACCGTGTTGTAAAGTTGAAATGTGAAAATTATAAATTGACTACACTTCTACTTAACACAGGAAATACACTGCCCTCTGCTCCATCTTATGCTCCATCAACTCACCTGCAGCTTTACTCAGACCTCAATCTACAGATTCAGGCAGCGGGGATAAATGGTTGAACTAACGTTTGTGCTAAAAGAGGACCCGGATGACTAGACAGGAAACATTATAAGCACCACCATATTCGTTAGTTTTAACCTTTGGTGCGTTAAAAGAGAACGGTTGCATTTGCAAAGGTAACTAGTGAAAACAATAGACAAAAAGTAAATGATACAGTAACAAGTAAAAAAAGCGCAGTGGACAGAATAACGGACGACAAAAGAACCAGAAACTTACTGTTTAACTGGACACTGAAGCTGAATGTAACGTGATGTCAACCAGAGACTTGAACGCTGAAAGTGACACTTTTTAACTTTCGATTCATTACAAATCGCCCTAACCTTTAATCTAGTGGTCTGTTCGGGACAGTAGATGGCGCAAAAGGACCAGAACACGTTTACATGCAAATAAAAGTATTTGGTACGTAACCCAGAAATAATAAATGTCAATAAAAAGTTTAAATCATTTAAAAGGATAGTTATCATTATCAGGATAATATTATCATTCCCTTTGCGTACTATAAGAGAAACAAGATATATTTTAAAATAAATTATTTTTCCATTCATCATTTACTAACCCTTAGTAGTTTCACCTCACTTTTACTACTTACTTAGGCCTAGAACTATTGAATAATGCATCCATTTTCTTTTTTTTCTCATGAGATATTTACAATTTTCCTCATGTCATATTATCATTGGAAGGGTGTGTCTAAAACCAGATTGGTTGTACAACCATCAGTGCTGAATGCAAACAGCAATCTAAACAAGCTTTTATCTAGTCATATTCTAGTCTCCAGATATTGTACATTATCCAGACATGTATGGCAGGAACCACTGATAGTGACCCCCACTAATAACTCCATTGTATTAGAACCCAAAACATTGATGGCAGACCCCACTTATAACTTTATTGGGTTAGAACCAGAAACATCAACAATTGTCGCTAAAGACCAAGGAGCTCCAAATGCATGTAAGAAGTATTACAAGACAGCACAGAAAAAACGTTAATTAAGGAGGCAAGAACAATGTTTTCAATATTTTTATAACACACAAAAATTAAAGTGGACATCACATGGGAGATTACTGAAATTGCAATCAAATCTTTTCTTTCTTTTTTTTTGAGTGTTGGGTTAACCCAATACAAAACCCTGGGGCCGATTTTAATAGGTTTTCCAAATAAATCACCATTCAGAAAATAGTTTATTGGTAGCAGGACAACAAACGTTTTCAATTTCCAAACTTTGGGGGTTACGGGAAGGAACGAGGAAAAACACAAAAATAACAAATAAAGAAAAAGAAATGAACTAGTCTGCCGGATATTTTGCCTTGTTTACCGCTCATGTGCCAGAACGGACTAGACAAATACCCGAAATTAACTAGCAAACACGCGTTAATAAGAAAATGACAATGTATACAATGACAAGAACAGCAGAAGACCCCCTATTGCTAGAATAAAAACAAATATTAAAACATTTTTATTTAAATAACCAACATTAGAAAATTATCCTTTTTAGCAAGTAGTCTTATGTATGTAAGATATGTATGCAATGTACCTAGGAGCAACGCCCGCAAATATGTCAAGAAAACAGTGCATTCCCTTTCAAACCTCATAACAGATCATTACGAACAAAACACAGCCCTACTCTGACCTATTGTTCCACGAGGACCAAGACCAGTCTGCAACGTGGATCTTGCGCGTGCACTTCCCCTTTTCAACCAACCGGAATTTGCCTCGCTCACCTGATGTACCCATCGCCCTCTATGCGTGTTGCGCAGGCTACTCAACTACACCCCCCCCCCCCCCCCCTTCTGGCTCACTAGGTGCAAGTTACCACATTTACTTGGAATAAAGTAACAGCAACAAACAAGAATACAACCAACACAATTATCCCTCCTCCACAAAGAAACCTTCTGCCATGACAAGTCGGGATCAGACAGGAGGCACCCAGAAATGCCAGCTGATGCCTCAGTTTTTTACACCAGGTGGGCATCTGATCCACAATACTTTCATTTCCCAACCAAATATTTACCTCAAATGCGTTTTTTAAGAGTCTACGTCACTATATTAGTGTGGCCAAGGACACGAGCCTCCCCTGAACCTAGAGGGAGCACTAACACAACAAATGTCCGCTGCCTAGGCTTCAGACGTTCAACATATCAACATATCAAATAGATCAGTGTCATTTATCCTTGATTACAAACATGTATTATACATTAGTTATGTCCTTTCAATATTTGACATTTATTTACTAACTGTTACAAGAAGACAAATATAACGTGAAACACAAAATTATGTGTGTGACATTTAAAGTGTATTCCGGTAAATGTGTGAAACAAAACGTGTGACATAATATATATTAAAATCCCAATGGTTATTTGTTAATACACCAATGTCCAATAAAAAAACAAGAGTATTTGTAAGAGTCATGATGCTTATGGCGTAATGGAACAGTCTCTGGGGCAATACCCGTAAATCATTAGGAAATAGTTTTTTTTTTTGTTCATTGGGTTCAATCGGACAGGCAGGACCTGAGCAATCTGGGATGTTATGACGTCCTCACGCATCTTCTCGCGAGATGTATTTATCTGCGTTCGTTCTTATAAGCCTGTTACACTTGGCTGTCCTTTCGTTCGTCCTCAGTGTAGGATAACGATACGTCTTCTTGCAACTGTATAGTCAACTGTAATATCTATTTTCTTGTGATATTTTACCCCGGACAGTGCCGACATATTTTTAAGCGAAGCTTTGTCTTTATTATTAAGGGTGTTCTGAAGCAATCAGAGGTAAGCAAACGTGACAACCATTCGTCCTTTTTTTCGGAGGCTTGCGTAGCTTCCTGATTCGGAATGCTGAGCGCTGCTGGGGCTAACCCACTGTCAACGACTGGTAGGGGGCAATGCTTAGCTTGCCTGCTAACTAACTTAGCTGCATGCCAATCACAAGCTAATGTTATTATTTGTGAAACGATCTCATTTAAATGTTTATTCAGCGATTCATTTTACGTATAGTTAATCAAACGTGATCATCTGGAAGTTTGGATCCGTATGGTATAGATGCATTTCATCAGCAAAGTGATTCGGGGAGGTATAATTTAAGATCAAATGCCGGTTTCTTCAACTCGCGTGACTTTCTGGCTTGTCAGATAAAACAGGAATTCAGATAGCTCGTAAGAATATATTGCATTTCGTTTTTTGTATTATATAATATACGGTCTTACAAGTTTGCTTTTTTAGATGTTTACTGTATTTAAACTGTGGCATTGGCTGAGTAAGGGGTGGCTTATTCTTGGAAGAAAAGAGGCAGTCTAGGAAAACTTATACAAATCAGGTTTTTAAACTGAAGAGGGGGTTCCCCATCAGTTTTGTTTACCTATTAATTGTATCTCCTGACTCTGTGTTTGTGTGACTTTGTCTTACCAGTATGCCTTAAGTACTCCACTCTGACAGCGTTGGTGCTTTTGATGTTGATAACTACTCTCTAAACTGCTCTCTAAACTGCTCTCTGATATTCTGGCTGGTAAAATTGTAAAGACCCGAGTCGTTGAGTTTGTTGATGTGCTATTTGCCGTGTATTTATCATGTCTGAGCAGTCGGTGATTTGGATGTAATTGTGTATATTTTCCCCATTGATTTTAGTTTTTTTATGGATTCATATTTAACATAAATTTGTTAGGTCAAATTCTTGGAACAGGAATGTTGACCGGATGTTTTTTAATTCTCAGAATTCTAGACAAATGAGGTGGGAGGGGGGGTCTACTAAATAGATCTCAATAGAAATGCATGGTCAAATAAATGGCTCTCAATAGAAATGCTTGGTCAAATAAATAGAATATAATGGAAATGCATGGTCCAATAAGGTCTGTGTTCTTGTGTTGGCCTTCACTCCCTTCAGGACGACCTCTTCACCATGGAGACCATAATCCGCCGCTGCCCCTTCCTGTCTCGGGTGCCGCAGGCCTTCCTGCAGCAGGCCAGGACGTCCCTGGTGGTCTACGCCCAGAAGTGCCCGGTCATGATGGACCTGGCCTCCAAGCCCCTGGCACGCTCCCTCTGCTTGTCCTCTGCCAGCTTCCAGAAGGCCGAGGGCACGGTGGCCACGCCCCCGGCGCCAGCTGAGCAGGGTTAGTGGGGGCCGGGTACTCTAGTGCCGGGTGGGTAGGGTTAGGGGTAGGGTTAGGGGTAGGGTTAGGGGTAGGGTTAGGGGTAGGGTAGGGGTAGGGTAGGGTAACCTGTGCTGTAAAGATGACTCGCAACATACTCTAACTGGCTCACAAATCACATGGAATCAACCCAGACATTACATCATCTGTGGGTGTGGTTAGTCTCCTAACACCAGCGTTGTCTTTCTAGGCGCCAACGGTGGCACCACCACTCTGCTGCCCCCTGGCCATCCCCACCCGGTGCCCGCCGCTGGCCAGGCCTCCACGTCCAAGTGCCCGTTCCTGGCAGCCGAGATGGGCCAGAAGAACAGCGGCGTGGTGCGTCAGGCCAGCCTCCAGCTGCAGGAGGACGTGCAGGAGGTCCGGACCGTCCAGAAAGGTGACTGAAAGGCCTGCTTCAAGAATGTTCTGGATCTGGGCCCACACTGTCAGGGCGCTGTAGGAAGCTTTCTGCTTCCTAGATGTTGTTACACGTTTTATAAGCTATTAGCCCGTTCCTTGGCGAGACTATTATCCCGTTATTTGATGAGACTACACGAATGACTTTTGTGATGGTTGTTATGACATGGTTCTCCTGGTCGGTCTGTCCCCAGATGTCTCCCCTGCCCAGGCCCTGGCCGGCTCCTCCGATTCCTCAGGAGGTCTGGACCGCTCCGTTCTGATGAAGAAGCTGTTGACGCAGCGTCCAACCAGGGTTTCCCATTTACTGCAGGAGAACATGCCTCGCTGTAAGTCTCCCACACACCAAGTACCTTGCAGCTGAGGAGTCAATCAAACCCCGAGACGCATTCATGTCTTCGCCGTGTTGTTTTCCCAAGCTGTGTCCCGCACACAAACAGGCAGTTAGTCTGTAGAAATTGGACCCTTTAATGCGATCGTCACCACCTAGCCCCTGAATCCTTTCCCTTCATCCCTCAGCGGTGTCTAACTTCCACTATGACGACTTCTTCGAGCGGAAGATCGAGGAGAAGAAGAGCGACCACACGTACCGCGTCTTCAAGACGGTGAACCGACGGGCCACAGACTTCCCCATGGGAGACGACTACACAGACTCCCTTAGCAACAAGAGAGACGTGTCCGTCTGGTGCTCCAACGACTACCTGGGCATGAGTCGTCACCCCCGGGTCGTCAGCGCCATTATGTATGTCTCCCTTCTTGGGGGGTTGGGGTTTGTCAAAACATGTCCCTTTCCCTCTGTGTTCTGAGGGCTTTCACCAGGACCGGTTATGTCGGCACTGATGTGGTTGTAGAAAGCCGATCGAACAGACGGCCGTAGGTTGTCTCTTAACGACCTAGGGAAGGCGTGACTGTTAATTGGCTGTGTGTGTTTGCCTGGTGTTAATCACGGTTCCGGAGTTGTTTTGAACTGGCTGTGGTTGTTGTTTCCAGGGAAACGTTGCGTAAGCACGGCAGTGGGGCTGGAGGCACCAGGAACATCTCAGGGACCAGCAGGTTCCATGTGGAACTGGAACAGGAACTGGCTGACCTCCATGGGAAGGACGCTGCACTGCTCTTCACTTCCTGCTTTGTAGCCAATGACTCGACCCTCTTCACTCTGGCCAAGATGATGCCAGGTAGCCACCTCCGCAGGATGACCTGTGTGTTGTTCTAGTTGTGACCTCACCTGGATGACCTACGACCTCAACTGGCCTCACCTGTAATGACCTGTGACCCGGGCAGTACTGAGCAGGTTGTTTACTCCCTCCAGGCTGTGAGATCTACTCCGACGCAGGGAACCACGCATCCATGATCCAAGGCATCCGGAACAGCGGCGCCAGGAAGTTCATCTTCCGCCACAACGACCCGAAACACCTGAAGGACCTGCTGATGAAGTCCGATCCCTCCACCCCGAAGATCGTGGCCTTTGAGACCGTCCACTCCATGGATGGTGAGTGGGCCCGCGCCACAAACGCCGCTAGCTTCCCTCGCCAGTGCACTGCCTTGGACCAACTCCACTGTATAGTGGAGGCGGCCCCTTGCTTGCTTTTTGTTTCTGAGTTGCGTTGTCATGGAAAGTGTGTGAGACGTGCTGTGTGTGTGGTGGCGAAGGCGCGGTGTGTCCCCTGGAGGAGATGTGCGACGTGGCCCACGCCTTCGGAGCCATCACGTTTGTAGACGAAGTGCACGCAGTGGGTCTCTACGGGGCCCGCGGAGGAGGCATCGGGGACCGCGACGGGATCATGCACAAGATGGACATCATCTCCGGGACCTTGGGTCAGTTCTCGCCACGTTGTGTCTGTAGAGCCTTTTGTAGATGTCTGGAAGGGATTTATGGGAACAAGGCTCATTTCTCCTGGTGTGAAATTATATGTCGGTGTATCTGTCTTTTTACAAGATTGAATGTCAACTGATAATCGGGTGAATATTTGTTTGATTAAATGACAAATGTCTGTTTCTGTCATTTCTCCTCCTGGAGCTGAAATGTTCCTGGGGAAAAAGTCTGAAAAATTATTATCTGTGTAGTCTGTTTAATTTCCTGAGACAAACAGGAAGTCTTTGTTACATTCAGGAGTTGTTCTCACAATAGTGTCAGACTACAGAGAAGCAGGACCCATTTTCACCTGTTGCTAAGCAACCCAGCCCCTTATTGAGTTTCCTCTAAAGCCTTGGGCTGACTGAGAGAATAAACACACACACACACACACACACACAACACAATCATCTATTGAACAGGGGTGCTTTATGTCTTCGGAACGAACCATGTCAAGATAACAAGATTGAGCTCCTCTGGTTTACAACAACTAGAAAAGTCCAACATCTGTCAAATAATCCTAAAATATACATAATAGTTTATCAGAATACGGATAGTGACATCCTGGAAGCTGTGTGGCGTCTTCTCCCCAGTGTTCTAACCGTCCGACGGTTGTCCCACAGGCAAGGCGTTTGGGTGTGTCGGCGGCTACATCGCCAGTAGCGACGCCCTGGTGGACACGGTGCGTTCCTACGCTGCAGGCTTCATCTTCACCACCTCCCTGCCCCCCATGCTGCTGGCCGGCGCCCGGGAGTCCATCCAGACCCTCAAGGGGGAGGAGGGCCGCGCCCTGCGGAGGACGCACCAGCGCAACGTCAAGCTGCTCCGTCAGATGCTCATGGACTCCGGACTTCCTGTTGTCCACTGCCCCTCCCACATCATCCCTGTCAGGGTAAGGCTCAGACCGTTGTCCACTGCCCCTCCCACATCATCCCTGTCAGGGTAAGGCTCAGACCGTTGTCCACTGCCCCTCCCACATCATCCCTGTCAGGGTAAGGCTCAGACCGTTGTCCACTGCCCCTCCCACATCATCCCTGTCAGGGTAAGGCTCA
>JACXGK010003908.1:30721-41868 GCA_016801125.1 Novumbra hubbsi | reverse complement strand
CGCGCGTGTGTGTTGTTTGGTCGTGACTTTGTGCCTAATACTGTGAGGGTGCTCGGCTACGTGTGTGTGGTTGGGGTCTGTGTGTCCATGCTGGTGTGTGTTGGTACTTGCTGGTGGGGGCAGCTGAAGCCCTGTGGTTAGGACTTGCCGGTGTGTGTGTGTCAGATGTGGTTCGGGGGGGTGCAGCCAGTGTAGCAGAATGAAGCGTGTCCCCCAGACCTCCTACACCCCACCCTAACCCCGTGGCCCCGCCCCCCCCCCCCCTCCCCCGTCGCCCCCGTCGCCTCACACACACACACCTAAACACACACACTCCAGCTGGTGATTAGAACAGCATCGCAACGCCATCGCCTAACCCCCCCCCCCCTCCCCAATTCATCATCTGGTTTCCTGTCTCTCTCCCTGCAGACGGCTGATTGGGGTCAATTCTCCCCCTCTCTCATTACTCTTTTATGTTTTAACCTGTCCTGCTGTAGAATGGATATCCAGCGGCCAGATCTCCGTGGCCCTATGGCCTTCTGATGTGGCCTGGTTCTGCTGCTTTGGTGTCAGGACTTAAAGGGCCAGGACCAATTACAAACAAATCTAGAAAAAAACACTAGAAACAATAGTTTTACATTTTTTTCTTTAACTTATAATAATTGATATTAAATTTCTTATAACATTTTATTCTTTGCATATGTGGTTGTTATCCATTCGTGTTATTGATGTTATTACTAATTTACTAAGTTTGCCGTCTCAGTTCAATGGCTTTTAACCGGAGCACCCACTGAACACATGCCTATTAACGGAGGTTGTGATTTTGCTCGCAAAGTCAATTCACGTGACACCGAACGGGACTCTGTAGCCATTAAACCGAGCGTTGGAGGCACACGGTGTCTAGTTAAGTCACTGAGGATAGCACATGGTGATGGGGGAACGGTGGAGAGATGTGACAGTCCTCTGCCGTACAGGGTGACTCTATTCCTGCGGAGAGGCAGACACGGTGAAACGAGTGGTCCCGCTAACAGGTCTCCAGAGGCCTTTTAAACAGAGGCCCTGTGCTGTTAACTTCACACACTTCCTGTGTTAGGTTGAGGGCTCACTTCCTCTTCACAGTCGCATCTAGCCTGACCGTCTGGATGGACAGGATACACACATGCATTAAGATGAGTGTAGGTGGCTAGTAGACAAGTACAGTATGTGGTGTGTGTGTGTGAAGCAGCCTGTTTCCATATGTACGTGACATAGGTTTTGTGGTTATTTCATAGCATTGAATCTAAATACCTAAAAAGCATAAAGAAGTATATTCCACAGCCCAGGTAGAATTTTCAGACGCATTCAGAATGACATTGAGTGTTCCATCGGGTGTCAAAGGAGCTGATGGAATCTCTACTCTCTCATCATAGTGCTAGAGAGAATCATTAATAAGCACTGATGAATTCTTCGCCGTTCCTCCGTGTTGAGACATTTCTGTGAACGCGGAAACACGAGAATTAGAACACAAGAATTAGAACCACTGCATCTTTGGATTTACCATTTTTTGCTATTTTCCTGTTTTCAAGTTGATTTCCTTGAAGGACGCAAATCAGCACGTACACTTGGGCTTTTGCCCTCCACCCACGCATACATGAGTAAAGTAGAGATGGGTTCGCATTTCACTGCCCAATCAAAACTAAGATCCCTTTAAGATTATTTACATGCTTGGATTTGCATGGAAATGAATGGATTACAAACATTCCATTAATCAGGTGGGTTGCTAAGGTCAAAGTGATTGCTATGTGCCAGGCATTTCAGAATAATAAATATGACCATGTCACAAATGAATTTCAAGCGCACATTATGTCAAACAATCATCAGTATATTCCCAAGATCTCCCCTAAATAGAACACATCTCATTTTAGATTTTAGATGAGATGCCCTGGATATCTGATTGCAATTTTCCAGTTAGTCCCAGACAGCCACACATTGATAAATGTTACGTAAACCCTAGTTATTATGCAAACGCCAAAATATGATAAAGGCACTCAGAAACCCTACCGCCATAGTTTTTCCAACATTTTTTGTAATGAATTGATCTGTGAGGCTGTGGTCACATGTATTAATCTGTGATAAAAATGTGTATACATGCTCCTTTCAATTGATCTCTCGCATGCATGTACAAACAATGTCCTTTATAGAGCTGTTAGTTGGTTGCAGTGTCCTGTAATCTATATGAAACATTACAAAAATGGATGGCTTTGGACTAAAAAATTGAATATTTATTTTGTTTAGATTAAAGGTCACATTTTTTTTCTGGCCTGCTACCATTCACCTGAAGCCCAGGTCAAGCGATGGTCCCACACACCCAGCTATCTGTCACCGGTCTGGCTCTGTGCCAAGGGAAGTCTGTTCATGGGGATTCTTGGATTCAGTTTTCTTCCTGGGAAGAATCACTGGCGCTAGAGCCACGGACAGTTTTGCGCATCTCTCGTCTTGCGACACATTTCATTTGGCTGCTGGTGAAAGGCGCCACCGCTATGACACGGAAACAACATCTGCGGTTTCCGTGCCGTCGTGCTCGTGTTCACGTGTTTTATGCACTTCACGTGAATGTCAACATGCTTCCATACCGAGGACAGAGTTTAAACAGCCACTTAGTGGCCTTGGCTTGTTCCACAAGTAAACACACTCTATCTACAGCCAGGGTACTAATGACAGAGCTCCCCCATCAGCGCCTAACAAACACGCCTTTGTGTGCGTGTGTGTGGAAGTGTTTCTGTGTCTGTAAGTGTGTGTCTGTGTGTGTGTGTGTCAGGTGTGCACAGGGCCACTGGGAGTTTTAATTACTGTCAGTTAGGAGGATGCAGGCTGGAGAAACTCGTACACAACAGCTTGCAGAGGCTTCTGTTTTCCCCACAATCCATATTCGGGGTCTGCCTGTAGGGAAAACCATGGCGATGCTATATGAAAAAGTCCCCATGATGCAAGTCTGGATGCTGGATCTATCTGCTTCAACACCACATCAAGACTGGCTCATCAGGGCAAAGAAAATATGACCCACCCCCCCCCCCTTAGAGGCAAATCTGGGCTTTGCCCTTGAGCATAATTTAAAGGCCTAATCACACGGTTTCTCTCCCCCTGTGAGCCCAGTAAGGGAGGTGACTCATTTGCACTCTTATACAAAGAACCTCATTAGGTTTATCTTTACAGGCCAAGATTGGCCCTAGTCGAGTGTGTAAATAACCCACCCCACCAGCAGCCTTTCTTACACATCTATGCATTCAGTCAGGTTATGATAAAGGGTTTTCTTCTTGAAATGTGGACGCGTTCAAAGAGACGGCCATTGTACGCAGTCATCTTTCTAAACGGAGATAAGAGTGTCGGTTTGAAGAGCAGGATGTGACAGGAACCCACAGTTTATGTCTGGTGTATATCTCTTTTTTTCCTTCGTTTTTCTTTACAGTGTATCTTTGTTTTTTACCGTTCCCAGTGAAAGGTTTTCCCATGCCTCCGGGCCTCCATCCTCTCCCAGACGCTCCCCGATGTACAGTACATACATACATACATACGTACGTACGTACCGCCTGACATATACACCCCCCCCCGTCCCGTCGATGACACTCAAGATAAGGGTCCTGAATGACTGACGGATGGCTGCGCTGCTGTTTGCATCCATCCCCAGACAAAACAGGAGCATTATTCTATGATCTTTCCCGTATTGCCCCCCCCCACCTCGCATTTCTTTCCTTTTCTTCCCCCTGCTTTAAACCTGGAGTGTCCATCTGTGTTTAAGACACATTACATGTGGCTTCATGGAATTTACAGTGTGGCTCCACAGTAACTCCATTTCACGTGCCCGTCTCCTGAGACTCAGGGAAATGTCAAGCTGCAAGGGTTTGAAAGAGAGAGTCTTGAGCACAGAAGTGAGGAAGATTGAAAGGAGAGAGAAAGGAGGGACAAAAGAGGGACAAAGAAGGGAGAAAGGAGAGAGAAAGGTGAGAAAACGAGGGAGAAAGGAGGTGGAAAGGTGAGTGAAAGAAGGAATAAAGGATAGATAAAAGAGGGAGAAAGGTGGGGGAAAGGTGAGAGAAAGGAGCGAAAAAGAAGAGAAAGGACAGAGAAAGAAGAGAGAAGGGAGAAATAGGGGAGAAAAGCGAGAGAGGGAATTCTGCCGGAAACAAAAGCGTTGTGAGCATTTTTACGCTCGAGCAGCTGGCTGCTTCTTTGAGGGGGATTGGGGGGTCCGAGAGCTGTGTACAAGCAGTAGGTGCTTCTCAGGTGGAACTGGGCAGGTCAGTGAGGCGTGGAGGGGGAGGAGGAGCCTGGTGGTTGTCACTTTACCCTTTGTGACAGACGTACTGGCACAATGACAGGTGATCCGGGATGTAGTCATCACAATCAATTGGCATGTTATGAATCTCATGCGTTTGTATATTCACACACAAACCCAACGGGAGACATGTTGGATATCTCCGCTGTCCTGGAGTCAGTCAGAGAGCGGGGTCACGGCCAGGGATTAGCCACTGTCAATGAGGAGCCTGGAGCCATAAGACTTATGCAAGTCAGGCCTGTCGTTTGGGAATCTGAGCTAGCGGTTTCTGGTCCAGCGCTTTAACCGCTAGGCTACACAGAGGTGGCGCGGAATGCGGAGGGGTTAGAGGCAGTGATTAGTGCCCGGGTTAACCTCCCTGTATACATAAGACCCCGCCCGCCAGTGCAGGTCAGGATCAATGGCCACTTCACTACTCATTTCCTTTTATGTCTCCTAATGCGCCCCGCTCCGTCCCGCTCCGTACGACCGGGAAATAAACAGCGCTGGATCCATAGTCCTGGATCCGTAAAGCCCCTGGGCTACCGCTACAGCTCAATTCCCAACAATCACTTATTTGCAGATTGCTTATTTTCTTCTCACTGTGAATGCGTCTCACCTTGCCCCACACGCACCCAACCACCACCCCCCCAACCGCACACCACACCCCCAGATTATTGCATTGAAGCGGGGGCTCCGCCATTGTTGGCAGGCGCTCCCGCGTCCCCAACGGTTGGCCCGCCGCGGGGCCCGTAGTGGCCGGCAGGAACGGCCCGTGGCTGGAAGCGTAGGTACGGAGCGCGTGGGGCCCGGATGCACCGTACCCGGACGGGAAGGAGGGAACAGCCCTGAAGTAGCAGCGCCGCTCGCCTTCCCCAAGCAATTCCCAAAAGCAAGTGGCTTAGACATTTGATAGCCTGCGACACGGCTATCCATTTAACAGAGCTTAAAAAATCCCTCATATGCATATGGCCCACATCTTAAGCTGACAACCAAGAGGCAGGATTTACTAGAAGACAGCTTTGGAGCCTTGTGAATTTAACAAGCATGTCTAGTATTACCGTTTCTCCGCGCCTCAGCCATGAATAGTCACAAATCAGCCTCCGAAACGCCCGCCTTGCGGTTGTTGTGCCGCCCCCCCAGCGACGGCCGTAACAAATATTTAAATGATCCAAATCTGGTTAACGGGATGAACCGTGGCCGGTAGCTCCGGTGTCTGCCGTCCTGAGCCCCATTCGGCGACCGGAAAACCCTTTCCGCTGTCCGCTGACCGACCACCAGATGTCAGCCGGCTTCTTACGCACGACTCCTATCAGGTGTTTCCGACTCGGACCCAAAGGTTCCTTCTGAATATGTGAATGGTTTATGTCACCCCCCCACTTCCCCGTTCCAAGCTGTGTCTGTAAGCCCGCCAGGGGAAGAGACGCTCATCATCCCTCCCGATGCATATGGAGCAGGGGCCTCTTTCCCCTCTCTCATCCGGCTGCTCCTTCTCCTCTTCAGGGGCTTTCTAACAGGCACAGCAAGTAAGCCCGGGCCTCACCTCGCCGAACACATAAGAGGCTTTGGAAACGGACGTCACTTAGCCGCCGCTTTTAAAGTCTGCTTGTCTCACTAGCCGGCATTTGTTTTTCGCAGCCTCCCGGTTCTTACTTTTCACCCTCTTATTGGTCCTGAGGCCTCAGCTGTGGGCGTTTCCCGTCCATTTCCTCCCTCGTCACCGCAGCCCGGACAACTTGATCGCTTTCTTGGAGTCTCGCTCGTATCCACCACTCACCCCGTCTCCCAGCGTGAAGAGGGATATGGGGTGTTACGAACAGGGACGCACCAACCGATGGGGCTGAGGTTCTGCCGATGCTCTGAGATGTTCACCAGTCTCGCCGCCAGTCCTCATCAAGGCACCAACCACCGGTTACCCCCCTCCCCCCCACGAGACATCTTAACCGGGGTTGAATTGATCAGGGATAGCAGGGGAAAGCCGCTTCCTCGTTTCAGCCAGATAAAGAACGTCTGTGAGCATATGCAGAACCAGCTTCGCGGTACGCACGAATAGACACTAAGCTGATATTGGGTTTCACGCTTGAGTCTTTGGGCGCAAAGCTCCAATGAAAATGGGCAGATTTGATTGTTTCTGCATATGCATTTATCAGAAGTTTACATGATAAATATACATTAGCGGAGTGACCTGGCCATGCGTGGGATTGTTTCACTGATATTGCTACTCCATGCGTTCGTTTTCACCTGTTTGGACTTTATCATCCAATTCCCTTTGAAAATAATAATTGTGATTTGCACAAATTTCTAAATGTCATCCCAAACAAATAGGTTTCCCTCTTTTAATCAACCATATCTTTTTAAAGACTTTTGAGTTCAGCAATTTAGAAAACTTTTTTTGTCTTCCAAATGCTTTTGCAATTCAAATATTTCAGACGACAATGTCACAGAAAATCTATCACTTACTGTCCAAACTTTTAAATACATATGCGTTTGCTGTGAGTTTGATAACATAAATCACAAAGTAATAATATGATAATCTGACCATTTGCTTTGTAAATAACAGAAAAGGCAATACAAGCTAATACAGAAGAAAAGAAAATAGTGTTAAATAAAGTAAGCACCCAAAGTAAGCTGTATATTCCAGGAACATCAGAGCCAGATTGATGTGCGTACTAGGTAGTAGAAGTTTCTATACATGTAAGTGGTAGTAGGGATGGATAATAGACAGGATAGATAACAGACACTCGCAGCACCGTATGGGATGTGTGTGTGGTTGTGTGTGGTTGGAAGCACAGGCATTATGTATGCATGGGTGGTAAAGTGAAATAGCGTCAGTGTGTCTGTCTGGTTACAGTCCAGGGCTATTGGAAAAGTTGTCCATGCCTATTGTCCGTGTAGTCATTGAGAAGTCATCTGGCAGTTATTTTACTTTTGGCTTAGACTTGGGGGTAGAAGCTGTACAGAGAGAGGTTGGTTTTAGCCCTGATGCACTCAATCATCCTTTTCTTTTATGTTCTGTTTATGCAGTGCTGTTCCACTATTCTTGACTGTGAAGTGTCATTTCTTTTTCGTATAGATTTCAGTCAAAGTAAAAAAAATAAAAACATACATTTAACCAGTTTAATTGTAATTGTCTGAAGGATTGTGGAGATCATGCTTTGGCACATTTATCAAAGCCCCCCCCCAAAAAAAAGAAAATGCAAAAAGCCCCCAGCTTCTCACATGGGTAGACTAAGTGAACGACACAGTGATACATTTTCTTGTTAGGAGAAATTACATCCACTAACTTGAGCTACTTCAGCATGAAATTGAAAAAGAAGCATTTATTCTGAATTTCCATTCTTGATTCAATGAAAGATGCAGATTAGCCCTTCGGAAGAACGGGGATGAAACTAGAGAAGTATGACTACTTCCACGCTCCTGGGTTCTTCTTATATGCGTGTTATAGGATGCTGGTGGGGGGGGGGGCAAAAGCCTTTTTCTATGGAAGCCAGTGGTGTAGTCATCCAGATAGCGCTCTGAAGCAAACACATTCAACCTTGCACCCCCCCCAGCCTTTGTTTGTAAGTGTGTGTGTCTGTGCGTATGTCTTTATCAATAAAACGGGCACCTCTCACTTCCCACCACGGCCGCGCACGGCGCTCCCGTAATCAGAACTGGGCGGCGGTGTTGCACCCGACACCTCCGTCGCTCTCAGCCTCGCTCCGCTCCTCCGCCGTCCTCTGCCTCCGCCCCGGGCGAGGCGAGGCGCTGATTGATGGACGCGCCGTGTCAGAGTGGAGAAGATAACTGTATCTATCCGCGGCTCGCTTAAAGGTCAGACCCACTGAGTAATTGGAATATTCACAAGACAACTAGAGGAGATACAGTGGCGTCGGGGGTTCGCGCGCGGAGAGAGAGGGAGGCGCTGAACGTGGAACCCCGCTAAGCAGGGAGGCGTTTGACGGAGACGCATTGGCCCCTCCTGAGCTAGATGTAGTGGCCATTAACTTCAGTGATCTTTAGTGGGAACCGGGCGTTTATAGAGATAGGGACCGGGGATCCATCACCCTGGCGTGTCGGTGATCTGGAGGGTCCGCCCGGGGTGGCTAATGATGAGACAGGACCCCAGGTGAATGAACACGGAGGTGAAGCTGGGCTGATGGAACCAGCGCTGGAGTGGTCCTCTATTTTCTTCCCCTTGTTCTTCCGGCCCGCCCCTGTCGGTCTTGTCGGAGAGCCCTGATCGATGGCGCTCGGGATCGCTCTCTTCTACAAGTGCCACCGATTGAATCCGAGCAATACCAAAGAAAAGATAGTTCCCAGCGACTGCTTTTTTGTGGTCTGGCTCAGCCTGTGCACAGTACAAGCCCAGTTCCTCACCAGGCCCCCGTGATCTCCTGGGTTAGCCGGCCGGCCATTAAGGTTAAGCTATTTACGACTAAGGTCAGAGTGGCAAATCATCGACCATAGAGGTAACAATTACCACACGTGAACCCAACCCAGGCCCCGGTCTCACTGTATTGACCTGCAGCCGGTGTCTCCAAGGGGGTACGATCATCAGGCTAAAGCACCGCCCCGGCAGGAGCTGGTTATCGAAATGATCCAGAAGCTTCGTTGCTCTGAGACTGAATTTGTCTCAGTCTTCCTAAGGCCACTGTAAGATGTTGTTTTCATTTGCAGGCACTGTGCGATTTCTTTTTCAGTCTACTGAGCAATGACACACGATAAAGATCATAGTCACTATTTGTAATGATGCTTCATAGTTTGGCTTTAACATAGACACACGCTCAAGGATGCTTAGCTAATAAAACACTCAGGCCTGTTTTTGACACAGGCAATAATAGGGTGGGTTGAAGCTTCACTGATATTTCATAACGATCACCTGCCTTTGGACTTTGTTTACAGTCTTATCATGACCCAGGGGGTTTGGCGGTTTGCCTGTTTACGCGTTTATCATTTCAGGCATGCGCGCAGATATCGACGTCCTGCACAAACACATCGTCTTCCCGTCGGTGTTGTTGAAAGGTTCCCGGCTCTCCTGTGCCGGAGTCTGATAGCTCATAGCCTCTGGCCGAACATTTTGGTGTGTGAGCCTCTTAAGAACTTAATAACACGTCAATAAAGACAGCCAGTAGTGGTACACTGGCAGCCGGTAACAACTTCATTCAATCTCTCCCCCTGAGCTTTTCCAAAACCCCCACTTTCTCAGAGCTACGTCCATTCCTCTTCCAGCTCTCTTCTCCAGAGTGCTTTTCTCGTTTCCGCCGGTCGGCCCTGGTCTAAATGAACTGTAGATGCTTTTAATGCGACATTTAATAGCAGGTATTCTTCCGACTGTGTGACGTTCAGCCGCCTGGAACTGTGAAAAAGAAGATGGATCGTAATCACTCGAAGGGGAAATCAAGCGAATCAAGTGCGCGTCCGGACTGTTAGGAAGCACCGGGGGCACTCACACACTCACACACACACACACTCACACACACACACTCACACACTCACACACTCACACACTCACACACACACACAAGCACCCGCCGCAAACGTGCACTCGCGAGCGCGCACGTAGCTCCCTCTGGTGTATATGAAAGGCAGCCTCTTCTTTTACTGATAGCGGACAGTGGTGGCTTTCAGTTGTTCGGCTGTAAAAAGACTTCCCTTAGAGCAGGAGATAAAAGAGCTGTGAATGGCCCACGAGTCACCTTATCTAAACCCTGTGAAAAACTGTGGTTGAAAGTGAGGACTACTAAGGCCACCGAAAGAGTAGCGCAATGAAATAGACTTTCGTAAGAGATCAGGCAGGGACGTTCGGCACGCCAGTATTTCATCCTAAAGTACAGGGGGTTTTACTACCATCCTCTGGATGAATACATAACCAAAATCACTTTGAGACAATAGTGACAGTTAGGTGAGGATACGCAAAATATGACATATTTTAGATAAATAATATCATTCTGCTATTAAATGTGTGCTTTTTCTGATTTGTAGCCGGTTCGTAGGGGTTTTTATGAGTATCGCCCAGCTGTGTGTTTTATGTGGTGCATAAGTTCACCTCACAGGTTGTTGGCAAACCGTTAACTATTACGCTGTTATGCTCCGTATAGAAGATTTCCTTGTGTTTGCGCAGAATATCCATGACGGTATCAGCAGGAAGCGGGAGGTGGATGAATGTTTGTGCTTGCAGGGCCACTCTGTTTGCTTTGGTGTTACCTGCACTATTTCTCCCTCCGCTAGGGCAGATGGCTAGAATATATACTGTAGCTGGAGCTGGCTCTCTCCCACTCTCTCCCTCTCTCCCTGTCTCTCTCTCCACTGATGAGCCAAACAGACCCATGTTTTGTCTTTTTTTTTTCTTCACAAGCTGGAAAAATAAGTGTGAGGTTACACAATGGAGCAGTTTCATATATGTTTCGCTCCTTTGCCGATCTCCACCCCTCCCCGCCACCCCCCAACGCCCCCACCGCCCCGCTGTAAGCGCAGAGCTTCCTGAGGTAGCAATGACTGAATTCATCTGCCAATTCACTGGGGAGTGCTGAGCTATGCCGGCTCTGTTTACAGTGGCAGAAAGTTAATATAAATTTTCATCAGAGGGTGAAGTTTACACATACGATTCTATTTGTCCTTCATTATTAGCACCTGAGTCTGGGGCTTGGGAACCATAATTGTCTACAGGCACAGGCCAAATAGATGCAAGGAGAAGGTAAATAAGCCCCCACCCCAATCATTTCCATGGTTTGTGTGTTACAATCCCCAACCCTGGGATTCATAATCTAGAAAATCAATAAACAAGGACAGGGAAATAACGAAAGAAATAACGACGAAACGTATAATGAGATTGACGCGAGTAAAATGAGTGGGATTCTTGGAAAGAGAATGAGCGAGGGAGGGAGGGGGGGGGGGG
>JACXGK010003908.1:17263-30621 GCA_016801125.1 Novumbra hubbsi | reverse complement strand
CTGGTTAGCTCCCCTCTACTCTCCGTCCCGCGGCTGAAGCAGATTCTCCACGGACTGTTGATTTATTGAGTCATATACAGAAATGCTCATTACACCCACATCCTTTCCTCTACTTCCCAAGAGTGCGTGCGCGTGTGTGTGTGTCTCTGTTCGTAAAACAAGCACTAGAAAAACAGCATCCTCTGACTCAACAACAAGCAGGTTTCCTCTGTACAAGTTGAGACCGGGTGTTAATAGTGAACTTCATTTTTCTTCTCCCTTTGATGCTCATTTACCAATTGGCTACCTTTTGTTTATGTGTTGGGTGTCAGGCCTCAGTAGAACTGTCCGTACCATGACCCTATGTAGCCTGTTTCCACTCCAGCGCAAATATTTTCTCTGAATCCAGAGGTGTCCTTATTTTTCCCCTTGATGTGTCTTCATGAGGAGCCAGGCGAGCGTACTGGCGAATCCTCTGCATTGTGTTTGGTTTGTGGACCTGGGGCCATAAGAGAACTACTGCCAGATATTGTTGAAGTCACTGGTGCATCTCTGTTCTGGATAACCTATTATGAAAAGGGATAGAAATCTGTCTGCTCCGGCTAGTAAGTCACTTCGGGTAAGGGGAATGAATATTAGGAGACCCCAGACAGACGGCTGTGATTTTGGTTTCCGTTCCAGACTAATTGGACCATTTTCTTTCTGTATACAGAACACTTTGAATGCAGATCTCATTCATGCTCCTTTCCCTTTTTTTGGTTTGTGATCCAGCGATGGACTTCAACGACATTCCAATTCCAGCTCTCCAGCGAGTTATCTCAGGTCACACTTGTTTTTCGCGAACTCCACCCTCTTCTGTATTCATGGGTTGTGCCGAACGCTGTGCCCTCACTCATCTCTCAAGTCCCTCCAAGGAAGCCGTAGCCTGTCCGACCCCCAGTTCACTTACGTAACTGGAAATATTTCGGTGTGCAGTGTCATGGCCTCCTGTGCTATCTCCCGCGGTCGTACCGCCGGCAGGCCAGAATCCAATCAGTCCCTGTTTGTTTGTTCGGCTTAAACTGTTGGTTCCCTGTTTTCCATGGCACACGTCTCGCCTCTCTTCTTGCTTGATAAAGTGTTGCCCCCTCTCTTTCACTCTCTTTCTCGCTCTGTCTGTTTCTTTCCGGAAAGGTTGTGTTGTGTTTCCTGATGGCAATGGGGGGCGCGAGCAGAGATAATCCAAGTGTCTGGTCTCCAGTTTGACATGCCAGCACTGTCAACAGGCCCGGAGATGTTCTGGCTGACGGAGTCATGTTGAACAGCAGCCTTCTGCTCTGCTCTCTTACAGAGGCTTGTTCCTACTACTAGCACAGGAGGGTGGTGAGGTGTGGGCCGCACAAACACCCTGGTTCAACCGTCAAAGTGAGGGCCAGCGGATTTTGTGTGATGCAAGAAATAAAAATGTCTTCATTCCCTCACATTAACCATAACACACAAACCCACGGTAGTAACCCGGTAGACCCTCATTAACGACAAGACCCTCCACCACCGTCTCTGTTCAGGTGGTGACATTCCCGGTCCCCATGCTCCGAATCCCCCTAACGACGATTTCAGAGGTTTTATCCTCCAGTCGCGATGTGTACAAAAAGCGCGGCATTCCTCCAGACGACTTCCCTCCCTCGCGCCCTAAGCCGGCACCTCGGCCACCCCGAGGCCGTCGATATGCCGTGGCCGGCCACTAATGTAGCTCACGCTCGCTTAGCGCGGCGGAATGCGCTGCCCCACACAAAGGTGCTTTGTGACGTTTGTTATGACGCCCGGGCGTTAGGTCTGAGCCGACCGGCGGTGGCCGAGGGGAGATGTATGGCTGACATATGTTTCTTTAGTTTGTCTCCCCTGTCCACCGCGATCTCTGCACGCCTATTAATGTAGCCGGAGGAGTGCCTGTGTAAACATTCTTGTTTCTCCCGCGCTTGGCATAATAGACGGCTGCGTCGCTCTCCCCCCGACCCCGCTATCTGAAACCAATTACGCCACATCCATTCGGGGCCGTATTCTCACCAGGATCTGCGGTCGGTGGAGCCGCGGGGCCGCTGGCACTCGTGCACGGCCCCCCACGCGCTTTCCCCTTTCCCCCGGCCGATCCGCGGCGATGGATATCAACATCAAATATGCGACTCTGAGTGCCTTGTTATTTATGTTGGAGCCGAAGCTCTCTCGCGGGCCCCCCCCTTCCAGCCTTCTGAAGAATGTGTCACATTGTCCTGTTTATACAGCGCGCGCGTTAACAGACAGTGGATGTCATTTTTCTGTGCATAGCAACCCGGGTTAAACAGGAGGACAGCTCTGTGTGTTTTGTCTGGGGCGCTCTTCGGCAAAGGGAAAAAAAACTTTTGATGACTTTTCTTGGCATGTCTGCTTTGTGTAGTTAGGTTGAGAGTGGGAGAGCTGTGTGTGTGCGTGTGTGTGCAGGCCTATTCTATATGGGTGGTGCAAATGAATGGCTGCCTTCCCCAGTAATGACTAAAAATTCGGAAATACTGACTGGAAGGTATATGTAACCTTCTGGGACACCGATGGCTCTTCTGTCAGTTTTAGGCATCTGACGTCCCACGCCGCTTCAGAAAGTAGAGCTATGTAGATACATGGTGAGTCGGGTACGAAAAAAGTACAATTATAGATTGTGACCAGAGTTCTCCTCTAATGAGCTTGGCTAGAGTTGAGCTGTACGCTGCGAGCGGCTACGCTGTCAGGACTGATATCGGAAACGCCATTAAAATGGCTCATCCCCTGTCCCTTTGTCATTCTCCTACTCCGGACTCCTTCGGTGTATTGACTTGCCTGACTTGAGTCGGCAGCAGTTCACCAGAAAACAGAGTCGGTATTGATTCGGAGGACGGATAAACATTTCTTCCTGTCGCCAATTGTTGTGCTGCATCCTTCGTCCGTTTATCGAACCTTCCACCCTCAAAGTGAAGGCCCGATTCACACAGTAGAGCCGAGCCACGCCAAACCGAATGGCTCCTGTCGGTCCTGTGTTGTGTATCAGGCATCTGTGGGGACCCGCGCGTTCCACAAAGTAGCTAAACTCCTCATCACAGTAAGAACCGGTGGCCCCTTTTAATTGCTGCACTGATTGCTCGGAAGTTGAGGTAAAGTTTGTTTTCACATCGCCCCTTCACACAAGCACAGATCTCATTTCACCTCTCTGTTCCATCCCTGACATTTCTCCTCGTCCCAAAACCACGGTCAACAAAGGCCAACGGGCAACGACCCAGGTGGAGTAACGCAGCCCGGCCCGGGTGGCTGAACGTGATCGTTTTCTCTCCTGCACCCCCTCTGTCTCCAAGTGTCTCGCGAAGCCTCCGGCCTTGGCTCACCAAGCCGCGTGTCTTTGGGTTGAATCGGAGGCATCGTCTTTCCGGGGTAGACGGATCAATGCAAGTTAAGACCCAGCGCCAGTGCATTGTGTTTGTTTACTTTGGTTCAGAGAGCCTGGCTCCTGTGAGCCCTCAGCAGACAGACAGAAGCCTCCACCCCCAGCCACCAACTCCTCATCCATCCACCCCCCCAGACAACCACTATCCACCCCCCCCAGACAACCACCATCCAATCCACCCAGGCATCCAACCCTTCCAGCCCCTTGCTCTTGTCTTTTCATAATTGATCAGGGGATGGATGGCTGCCGTCCCAGAGGGGTTAAGACATGGCAACTTTTTTCTCCCCCCCCCCCGTTTTCTCTCTCTCTTTCCCTTCCCTCACCCTCCGTCTCTTCCCCCTTTGCCTTCCCCTCTCACTCCCTCCTACCTCCTCCCGTCTCTTCTTCCTCTTCTTCCCCCTGTTTGCTCAGCATCTCAATATACTAGTTCAAACATTGTTCTCACCAGCTGTCTGTGCTATGCTATATGCACGTCCTGTCAAAGCAGCGGTTGTCATGGATACTGGCAAGCGCCAGGAAAAATAAAACAAGGCCCCGTGATTCTCAGGGAGGAAGAGGTGTCGCTCTCTGTCTGATGGAGATTTTTTTTTTCTCTTGTTCCTTCTCTCCCCGAAAAAACACCTGTGAGGTTGTTGTGTTGTTTTTGTGTTTTTAAGTTCTTCGCAGGCTTCTTCTGTTTGGGATGGGATTCCTCCAGGAGGGACGGGTGTGACACAGTACGCTCTGGCCCGTTGCTAGGAATGTTCATCCCCGGCATGGCTGATTCCCCATCTGTCGTAGCCTTGAAGAGATGGAGGAGTCGATGGCCATTGTACCAGTGAACGTTGTGCTTGTCTGACAGTGTACACTACATGAG
The DNA here is from genome assembly GCA_016801125.1 of Novumbra hubbsi. Taxonomy (NCBI): domain Eukaryota; kingdom Metazoa; phylum Chordata; class Actinopteri; order Esociformes; family Umbridae; genus Novumbra; species Novumbra hubbsi. The sequence goes on along the minus strand of JACXGK010003908.1, from coordinate 26,365 downwards.
CTCAGCTCTATCTTCTCATCTCACCTTGAAAGTCTCTGGGAAAATCAAGCCCGCCTAAGACTCTATCCGTCATGTCTAGCAAATACATGAAAGGTGTTGATGATAGATGTTTAACATTTCCAGAGTGTGATTTTATAATTCTTTCTGCCGTATGTAAACAGCATGTGAGCCAATTTAATCTGGCAGGGAAAGGGCTTTTTTCTCTCACTCACACACTCTCTCTCTCCCTGTCTCTCTCTCTCTCTCTCTCTCTCTCTCTGCCTTCATGCTCAAGCAGCGTTAATGCATAGTGTAAAACCTGGTCTCCTAGTTAATTCACTCCAAAGGTAATCTGATGTTGATTTTGTCAACTTTAATTACAGCTTCTAGGAACACTCCACATCGCCTGCCTCTACTTCAAATTGATATTATGAATATGCAAATGGTCTAGTAATTTGCTGAGAAGTGGGTATTTCAGTTGAGTACACACTAGACAGGTCAATTCTACTGACTCTCCGCTTTGCTTTTTTCCCTTTTTTCTCCAACCGCCTCTTCAAGGGTGCTTTAGAAAAACTGTATTTATCCCTGATCATGGCTCTGTGTGAATTAGAACCAAAATGAATCTCTGGCATATCGTATGCCGTGTCAGAGAGTGTCACAGAAAATATTGAATAATATTTCTGGAAGGATTTGGGCCGGTTAGCTTTTTTCTGATCTTCTGGTTGGTTGTTATTCCAGAGAAATCTAATGTTGAGCTTTTCTCACCATCTGTCTCTGTCTGTTCTCTGTCTTTTCTCTCTCTTTCAATCTCTCTGTCTCTGTCTCTGTCTCTCTCTGCAGGCCCTACAAGCAGCAAGGCAATTACTCTTACAACAGCCAGGCAGTGGCCTGAAATCTCCAAAGAACAACGACAAACAGCGTCCATTGCAGGTGAGTAGCATGCCCGCTAATCTCTTAAATCCATCCATAATACATGCTGTCTCGGATAGAAGATTTCCTCTGCTCCACAAGTGTGTTTGGTTTGGCAATGCCAGTCGGGAACCTTTCATTGGAATTCGCAAACTTGGGGCAGCATGTCCTGAAAGAACACCAAGCTTTTATAAACAAAGAAACAGATCAATATTTTTTCCCACCACATTTCAGTTCACACCTCAGCCTAAATTCCTAGTCTTCATCAGATTTGATTGAATTTAAAGGGGGGATTATGAAATATCATGACTGTTTTTGCTTTGAGAAAGACATGGGTTATTTCATAGAAAGAAACACTGCAATATTTGCAAGCAGAAGGAGCAGGAAGACCAATGAACTCAACACTATTCCCTACATACAACATGATTGCATGTAGCATGGCAGTGCCGTCAGATTCAGCCATTTCAACAATACATCACTCTAGTTAACGCAGCTAATTTGAAATAGCTGTTATTTGAACCCCTCCACCCTAATCTACCTCATTGATTCAATTCTACTGTCTATTCCTGTTTTCTGTCATTTGGATAAAGGTCACAGTGACAGCGAATCATATTCTCTTACGTATATTCATTTTATTCCTTTGTTCATTTCTCTTTATTCCTCCTCTCCATCGACAGTCACACAGTGTCAAGCGTTCTGCTAATTGAGTCAATAATCAAGAGTTATTTGTTGTTCTATCTTCACAATTATGGCATCCCTCTCAAGATGTATGTTTATTGGGGGGGGGTGGGGGTTAAGTGAAGTGTTAGAGTGAGCGCCCTCTCCCCACTAATAAGCGTTGTCAAGGAGTCCAGGTTTACCTCATTACTACCCCCGTGCTTATAATGAGAGATGAGGAAAATTGGCGTTAACCTCGTGGTTCATATTTTTCACAGAGTTTAACAATGGCAACACCTTCAATTGGAGTCACACTCCGGCGTTCCGCGTTGCACGACGGCAGAAAGATAAGGTTCAAGCCACGGGGGCCCGCCGTCTTCACGCTTCCCATCCTCGTGTGTGTAATTCAGTGGGAGGAAACGCGCGGCCACGTCGAGACGTTTTCCTCCTGTCGGGCCTGTTCGTTTGGGGATAATGCGTTGTAAACATTATCTTTGCGTGCGTTTTGATAAAAAAAAAGACTCTTTGGCAGGCTTTTTAAACCGTTTTGGGTCAATCGCAGTTCACCGGTTGACTATACTGTATTCAGACACCAATAGGTTTTTCGACCCAGCGAGTGATCAGCAAATTGCTGTAGTTACAGTGCAGTACTTATGAGGAGTGGAGGATGATATTGTTTGGGGGGGGGGGGGCGAGGCTGTCTGTTATAGCTGTAACAGCTGGCCCATGACCGATCCACTGGCTCTAATAACAGCAGAGGATGGTAAATATTGAATATTTACATTTGCTTACTCCCATCCTCTCCTCATGTTAGCGATATGAATCAATATGAATCGGGGAGCTGTGTGAGCTGCTCGTGTTGAGTCGTGTTGAGTCTAGTTAATCCATCTGTTGATCCATCCGTTATTAACATCGCCAGCCTCTTGGTTTCACTGTCCAAAGGAAGTCCTTGGAGAATGATTCTGCGCTACAGCTACAGCTCTAGCCTGTGGTGTTCAGGTTAGCAACTTAACACCACCGGGTCGCTATGGGTATTGCTTTATGACTTTGTTTCCGTCCCGTCTATCTATTGTTAATATTTAATCACCGTAAACTCTAAATAGTGCATTGCTGTACTCCATAATGTAACTATATAGGGAAAAGTATTGGCCAAGAGGTTTTATTAATACCACTGAAGCATTTTTCATTTGGAATGCTTGGCCGGACTCAGAATGGCCCTGCTTCCCAGTTAAGTTTGTCCAACCTTCTTGTGTTATGGATTACAAGGCCGGGGAAATCTCCCACGCTTCAATTGCATCCGTTTTGATTGAGTCGCTAGAAACACTAGCTGCACGTGTTCATAGGCAGTTTCCGGAGAAATGTATCACCCGTCTTAATAATACAGATGGAAACATGGGGATGGATTAATATTAGTGTGGCAGGCTGGCTTTCCCTTATACGTCTCTAAGTGACAGATAAATCCCAGTGTTTTCCTGCATTTAAGAGCAGGGAAGACACAGATCGTTCCATGTAAGTTATTTAGTACACAAGCATCTAAGTGCCTCAGCCTGCAGTTTTAATTACTTGTATTAACGGCTAAAGGCTCTCGCCTGGCTAATTCTATCCGGAGGTTCATCAGAGTGTTGACGAGCGGCACAAGCTGCTTTTCCACATTTGCGTAATGTGACAGGTCTATTATTAGCCCGTAAGCCCATGGGAGCGCTCAATAAACACCTATTTCTTTCAGTAAATCCCCTCGCCTTGCCCAGGCTGCTTACATGGATTTCCCAAGGCACACAACACCCTCTCGTCTCTGTTCTGGCGCGATTCGCTCCCCTATCACTGTGGCAATATCCATCTCCCCGGGCGCATTTCTACACTGACATTTAGAATACAAATAAAGCGACGTGCCGGATGACGAATAGGGAAGGGAGGATTACAGAGGCCTTTGCAATCTGACAATTGTACCGAACCGAATCAGCGCGGCACGTCGACTGACGCCGTCAATGAAGCCCTTGTTAGTTTGTTTGTTTTCCATTGTCTGTGAGCCTGATTCCCTGACTCCGGCTAGGCCCGGCTGCCAAATCAATTCACCTGTGATTTATCGTGTGCATTTAATGACCCGCGTACGACTCAAAGCCTGGCATATTATCACGCTCACAGCGTGTGCGTTGAATAGCGATGGGCACCGGAAGGCTTGTCAGTCATGGGGAGAAGTTTGGTGTACAATATTAGCTGTTTCAGGTCTGTATCTGAGTTGTGTCTTTGGCCCTATCTTGGCTGTTTGTGGGTTGTATCTTTGACTGTTTCTAGACTGTATCTGGGCTGTTCGTGGGTTGTATCTTTGACTGTTTCTAGACTGTATCTGGGCTGTTTCTGGGTTGTATCTTTGACTGTTCCTAGACTGTATCTGGGCTGTTTCTGGGTTGTATCTTTGGCTGTATCTGGGGTGTTTCTGGGTTGTAGGGGCTCTGACACAGAATACGGACACTGTCCCATGCTTCGATGTCAACGGCGGATATAAAGGCGATCGCGACCCCCTGACATTGTCCAAAGGCTATTGGAAGGGCTTGTCCAAGCCCAACACATTCACCCTTTGGAAGAGGGCATTAACAAGGCCAACGCATGGTGCTGCAGATGAACAAAGAAGGTCTTCAGTCTGTGGAGTAAAGACACCCATGTTGGCGCAGATCGCTGGGCCCTTCACACCTCATCACAAGATGCGGCCCAGAGCAAACATCAGTGCCAGAGGTTCATGCAGGATTTTCCCCTGAGCTCTATTAGCATAAAAGACTCCAGAAGCTCCTCCTCGTCGACTTTTCCTGACTCCCCTGGCAGTTAATGGTTACCCCTCAGCCACTCAAAACACACGCAGACGCAGGTGTTTACCAAACTGTTGACACCTCCTTTTTAATATGGGGAGTAGTACGCGTGTCAGCCAATGCTTGAATGTTTTTAAGGGATTTTAAGAGTAAACACACCAAGCGCCCGGCCACCGAATCTCCCTGGGATGACCATGCGCCACAGTACTCTTTAACCACGTTGAAATGGCTGACTCAATTTCAGGTTGACTGTTGGTGGCGTCACAGACGAGAGGAGTTGCGTTATAGATATTCTGTTGGTTCTTCTGTTTTAGTGATTTGGCGGTTTCCAGATCTCCGGGCCAATCAGGCCGCGGGCACTGGACCGTCCTAACTGTGTCACCGTTGTAAAGGTCACCACCATATCTCATCACGGGCAAATATCCCTACGCCACATTTCTTAACATTCATCTGCCTGTGAGTTCCCCATCTGGAACATAGAACATTAAAGGAAAGGCTACAGATCCACCGGGGGTGTGAGTAGGAGGTGGTGGCTAATAGCAACGGATTTGCTTTGAATAATATCCATCCACCTTCCCCAAGGTAGTGGTAGGATCTCAAAATAGGAAACAATTATCACAGCAGGGGGAGAATACGGAAGAAAAAAAGGCATTTTGTTTTTATTCATGAAGAAAACTTCTGTTGACTTTGAGAAGGAGGGGGCGAGGTAGGGAAAGGAAACGTGTCAGCACATTTTTACTCAAACACCCTCGGTGGCTGCACGCTTTTGTAGCCACAAAACAAGATTTTCTTCTTCTTTTTTTATCTGTGTTAGTTACGCACACCTACAGGACAAGATTTCTAAATTGCGAGGACAGAGTAGGTTCGTCATTGTGATGCAAAAGAAGTTGAAATACAACCCTGAGGCGAGCGGCAGCAGAGCACGGAGATGGGGGGGGAAACGAAAATGGAAAAGCGCTAGATCCCCAGACCTTTGATGTAGCAGCAACAAATTTACCTTCTGACAGATGATTCATGGTAGCAATATGCAAGTTACACCAGACCCTTACACGTGCCATCTGATTATTCTGGCCAGTGTTAATTGGATACTAAGTGGCAGATCTGATATGTGGAGTAGACACGGTGGTGGGAAACCATTTCCAAGTGATAAACTGGAATTCGCTGAGCTGCTCCGCGCACTTCTAATTCAAACGCGTGTCATCTGATGAAGAGGCTGATCCAGTGCTCTCTGTGTTACCTGGAACATCACAAGGCAGAAGGGATGCTCCCTTCCTAGAGAACCCAGGGACTTACGACTTCACAAAGATACCTGCTGGGAGACCCATTAGGGGACATCAGTGAGGAAATGCTGCACGGAGCGCCGGTTAAATAATGCAGTGCGCCTGTAACACTCAACTAGCCACTGGAGGCTGTAACCGCTGTTATGGACCTGCTGCCATCTGCTACAGTGGGATTGGCGGCTTTTCCAATGGGACGGGGAATCGCCGTCATCTACCGAGATCCTGTGCACAAGGACATAGACGCCCTGCATGAACCCCGATAAGTGCTTTGTTCCAAAGCCTCACGCAGCCGGTGCCTGTATGTTTTGATAGATCGCCCGTCGGTTACTGTGCCACCTGAACTGCCCGGTAAATTCTAATCTCCTGTCCATCTGGAGCATGGATCTCCTTATCTGAAATAGGCGGTGGGTTGTATGTGTGTGTGTGTGTGTGTGAGGGAGACCAAATGTCAGAGAGCCATTACGCATTGCATTACACTACGTTCACTAAGCTCTAAGAAGTGTAGGAAAGCTTGGAGCTTGGAGAGATTGGAGGCTTGGAGGTCTAACAGTGCGCTAGCCCCCCATCAGTTAAAGCCGGCCACCAATGGCACTAATTGGTTGGTAAATGAGCAGCATCAGCTGAAAGGGACCAGAGGGGTCAGAAGTCCAGGAGCTCTGAGGGGGTCTGTAGTTTGGGGCCCTCGAGTCCCTGGGGAGCCCGGGATTGAGATGAATTAGTGGGGGGACACCAGAGGAATTCCACCCGCACTCTCTCTCTCTCTGTCTCTCTCTTCCTCTTCTCTCTGGGCTGAAATGGGTCTAACACCTTAATTAACACTGAAGCGTGTCCGTGGCAAGGAGCTCAAGTAATTACCACCTTACGCCCCTCCATTTCTCATTTTATTTATCTGAACAGTATCTGCGGCAGCTCTGAGACCGCTCAGCTAGTGCTGAAGTGGCCCTAACGTTATTTCGCTTCGTTCAACTTCCCGTCCCCTGCACTGTTTATGCCTCACTCAGTCCCACATCTAATCGGGAGCTTCCCCCACTTATTACAGCTAAGTGAATTCGACGGAAATATAGAGAAATTAATGTATTCTTTTTCACCCCTTAATTGTTTCAAGTTTGAAGTCTCTGATACCGCGGGGCTATCTCCTCCAGCCTTTAGTGTAATTTGATTTGGTTGTAAAACCCATTGTCGTAAAGATAACACCAAATGGGTATAATTGCTGAAGGCGCATTCATATCTGTCCATTGGTCCGGTTCGATGCAGAGAGCCACTGAACGGTTGCGTGTTTTTACTGTCACGAGGCCCCCGGCCAATTAACCCGAACGACGACGCCTCTCGGCGGTGAGCAGACTCAGCGGCCGTCGCGGCCGGAGGCCTGAGACACCTGAAGACAACTCTCCGGAGAAGACGCTGACCTTTACAGCCGCGGAGAGGCTCGTTCATTCTCGGGGTGTGACGGCCGAGGGGGAGATCCTTAATGATGTGGTTGTTCTTGTGAGGAAGCCGCCAATGTTTTCTCATCAGGATCCAATTTAAAGGTCCTTTGTTTTGCACTCAGACTTCGGAGCAAAGCGGCAAACCAACACCGCCTCCAAAGTTCAAGTCGATAGACGTCGCCTCTCCTCCTGGTGTCTCCATGTTTCCTTAAGGGAGGGAATAGTCTCCACCCAGGTTGCTTCCAATGTGGGGCTGTGGAGTGTTTTGGTTTGTAGCACGTTAACACATGATGATAATAATAGGATGTACCAGTTTCCCGGATGCTATGGAAACGTGCCATCTATAATACCGTGTCAAGTGCACACATTGTGACCTAGTGTCTGCCTCCCGTGTGCCCGTAATGCTGCAGCAGCAGGTGTGATTCCGCTGTCCCAGCAAAACCCCGGTCCCCGGACTCTCCACCTGTCTTTCTATCCAAAATAGCATGCGATTCCCCAAAATACACAGACAAATGAAAGAAATTAGCACATAATAAAATGTTTGGTCATTAATTCCCCCCAACCCCAGTGACCAGCCCTAACTGTAGCTAATTTTCAGAAGATTTATGAAATCCCTTTAAGGGATCTTTTCTGTCATAATGGATTGGTTATGTGGCGTCTTTAGACGACAGAGGTGGCTAGTTAGCATCAGCGTGGTTGAATATCATGGTGGCTATGTGATCCTGTGTGTGAGAGGACTGTTCATTGTCTGGCCGTGTTTACGACGCAGCAGTCCCTGTAAATGCTCATTAATTTTGTCCCTTCGTGGCAAAATCATTTCGAGTAGAAGCAATTCAGCCTCTGTTCCTTTCAATTCACTGCTCGTGTCAATCAAGCACCCGGGCTGCAGTATCCTGCGGAATGGAGGTGTTATATTCCGGCAATTATCATGTCATATACTCGAAAATGTAAATCAACGTGTGTGTAAAATTAAATTTATGGGTTGTCAGTGAAGAATAAGAACCAGGAGAGCAATTACTTATCGGCTTTCATCTCAGAGCCTCTGATACGTCAAGCAGAAAAGCATGCAGTTAAATGCCGGGAATTAGCGTTGTGCTGCGGCTCCAACAATGAACCGAGGGCCAGGGCCGTCCTCCGCCTCGCCCGCCTTTCTCTACTTTCCTCTTTTTGTTTGGGGAAAAGCGGTGAAACGAAGATGATTATCATCCATCACTCTGTGGGCTAAAAAGCTAATGAAAGCATGAAAGCCACTTCCCTGACTTCATTTGTTGCCTGTTTTTTTTGGGTTTTTTTTTCATTTTCTGTTTTGAACCCCCCCTCTGTCCTTTGTCCGGATGTGTAGGCTTTTGCTACCTGGATTGTTGTTGAAATACAGGTACTATCCTCCAACTGGACCGCAAATGCTTTTTCCCACATTTTGTATTGGGGCATAAAGGTCCATTCTGTCCCTTGCGTGGTTCTACAAGTCCAGTATTTACATCTACCAATCCAGACACGGTTCCCCTTTTGTCAGCCACGTGTACTGCAAGATCCTCAATCAAGCGGACAATTAATGGACGTTAATGAAGGCATCTCTGCCTGTGTTCCTGTCTCTTGCCCTCTCCATTGTCACCCTGTCCACCACAATCTACCGGGGTGACCACGGGGGTAATTGCGAGTCACAGATGTGTCTTAAGGTTTAATAACACTGAAGGTGGAAGCGCGGCGCGTTAGCATAATTACATGCAGCTGTTTAATTTGGGGACGTTTTTATTTTTTTGTGCTGTGGCTTTGTTGAGCGTCCGTGTTTTGTCTCCTTAACGAAGTGCGCGGGCGGGTTAGGCCAGGGCCGGCGCCGGCGCCACCACAGCCTTCGGGCGGCCACGCGCGCTTCGTTCACCCGCGTGACGGCCGCCGTCTCCCTAAGACCCTGATGAACAATGGTGGCGAGCTCGGATTTCTTCCAGTGCGAATGTGGCGGAATGGCGCGGCATGGTGTCAGCAGGGGGGGGGGGGGGGGGGGGGGGGGGGGGGGGGGGGGGGGGGGGGGGGGGGGGGGGGGGGGGGGGG
>JACXGK010003908.1:0-10142 GCA_016801125.1 Novumbra hubbsi | reverse complement strand
GGTGGGGGTCACACCATGGAGGACAACGGGGTCAAACACACCGGGGGAGGCGGTCTGGACCTGACCACCACCAACTCCTCATCGACTACCTCCTCAACCACTTCCAAAGCATCGCCTCCCATCTCCCACCACTCTATCGCCAACGGCCAGTCTCCCGTTCTCAACCCCAGGAGAGAGAGGGAGCGGGAGAGGGAGCGAGAGAGGGAGCGAGATAGGGAGAGGTACGGAATATGAGCTACTCCTCCGTTGCCCCCCGCACACCACGTGACTAACACAACAAGCTGATAGTTGTTTTAAATCTCTTAAATATATATTTTATATGTAAGAGATTTGTATTCTATTGAAGTGCAAATACATATACTGTATGAATATATATATATATATATATTATCTGTTGACACTCCTAAGCAGAGTATTTGTCCCCATTAAAAAAAGTATTTATTCCTGCAGGGCTGAACCGGATGTTTTGTTTGTTAGTTGAGTAGTTTATTAGTGTTGTGGTAATATTCAAAAGGCAGACTCCCTAGGGAACGCGTGCGACACTATTGAACACAATTGCTTCCACCATATCAAAAGCTAGGAAAGGCAGACACCACCAGCGCTACACGGCTGCGCGAGCACAAAGCCAAGGTAACCTCCACATGCATTAAGTATTTAGTGAGTCTTTTCCCTTTGAAATTACCTCGCTGCTCCGCTTGTCATGTAAACAAAATGCACAATGCCAGAGTGGCATTTGAGAATGTATTTTCTCGCGTCGGCCCCTTTTATATGCGATCCGGCTTGTGAGAAAACAGTGTTCACATAATACTGTATACGTCGGGCTGGTCCATGCATTATTCAAGGGTCTTTTCTGCAATGTAATATGTGACATATGGGTGGGAGATAGACACTTTGGTGAAGGTGTTGTGTAATTGATTTAAAGTAGATGCTGTCTGCTACCGCCGCTAAAAGGGGGCTTGAAAAAGATATCTTCTGAAGGCAAATGGCCTCTGGAACAAAACGAGATAGAGGAGGAGGGATGGAAAAAAATAGGAAGAAAACACTTTTTGTGTCCTCAGGAGGGACGGTGGAGGGGAGGTGGAGGGGAGTTGGAGGGGAGGTGTGGCGCCTTGTAATGATCAAACGTGGAGTATTGTCAAGGAGAGTTGCTTACCGCCACACAATCGATCGATGGAGGGATAGCCTGCCTGTAAAACCCTACGAGACTCTCCCACACAGGTTCACGCTCATACACATGCACGCGTCTCTCCCCCCCTCCCCTGTACAGAGACCAGTGGAACCCGAAAGGTTAAAACAGCACTTTTAATGGGATACTCTCAGGGTCATAACTTTTTTGGGGTGTCGTTTCTAAAGCAGAGCGCCCCGCTTGTCCTCCCTTCATTACATAGAACATTATTAAACACCGTTGACAATTCGCCCGTCTGGATGTTTCATGTTTCGCGTGTTTACTTGAAAGCCCTCCGCTAATCGCTTTACAAGATGAACAGATCGGGGTTGAGGGGGAAAAAATAAAAGGAAATCGTTCCCTTTATGAATTAGTGTTGGCTACATGGGTGTTTTTCACACATTGTTTAGGGCTTTGGCAATAACGCTGGGGGAGCGCTAAACCTCCAGATCAATAATCAGATGTTAACCACGTTGCTACACCAAGCTTTTGTTATTAGCAGGGCTCCGGTCAAAAGTAGCGCCCTATGTAGGGAATAGGGAGTTATTTTGGAAACCCAGCGGCGACTTCCATCTTAGGGTTAATTAGGCTCCTTCCCTCCTCCTCCCAGCAACCATGGCAGTGGAACTGTTCAGTGGAACAGCGCTGAATTGACCTTTCGTGACCTGCTTGTTGCCGATGGTAACCTGACAGCCAGCGGCCTCCGGCGGTTCAGTTTTTTTGGCAACGCCTCTGACGCCAGGTCTACCCTCCTCTCTCCCTTCTCCTCTCTCTCTCTCCCTTTCACAGCTCCTTACACGAGGAGAGCGGAGGGTCCCACTCCCTGTACGGTCACGGCGTGTGCAAGTGGCCCGGCTGTGAGAGCGTCTGCGAGGACTTCGGGCAGTTTTTGAAGTAAGTCTTGCGCCTCGGGTCCCGCCCACTTTCACCTTTCCCCAGCCGCCCGCGTACGTCACCGCGCCTCAGCTCCCAGCGGCAACGGGCTTCCTGACTGAACGGAGAGCGTTACTGGGTGCCGGAAGGGCAGCGTCCTAAAGCATTCAAGGACAGTCACGTATAATCAGCACGAGCCAAGACAATGCCGTCCCCGACAAAGCTTTGTGTCATCCGGTGGACATTTTGTGTTCCGTGGTGTAGAAGTTGCCATTCATCAACTAGATGAGCTTAGCTGCTGTACGATTTCTTGTTTCACAATAATGAAACCACACAGGCCTATTCAGGGGCATTTTTCACAGTACCAGAGTGGCTCTTTGCAAGCTTAATTGAGGCAGCCCAACAAAGACATAAACACGCATGCATCTTAATGGGGACTTTTTGACGTATAGATTATATGGCCTGTCAGGCGGCTGGCTACAGTAACTCTGGATGTAAATGACCTCTGATTTACACCCAAATCTCCCCTTCAACTCGCCAAATTGCAGTGAAAGGGCATGATAGGCTTGTGTGAAGAGCGTCGAAAGCTAATGGCAACTTGTATAGACGTGTGGGGGGGGCCACAAAGGCTGCATTCAGTGTTGTCATGGCGCCTAAAACAGACTGAATGAACTCTTCATGCTCCATCAACAATTTAGTTAATTAGCTCATTTGTAATTGGTCTGCTTTGTTGCGTTGTATATTGGTGGGGGACATCAAAGGGGAAGGTGTTTGCTAGCGTCGTAGATTACAGGTTATCAAGTTGCCACTCACTGTGGTAGCTCAGCTTCTCCGCTCTCTTCATTTGGAAGGGTGGGGGCTTTCATTTTAATAATTCGATTTGTAATTAACTGTCAAATAATTATCTCGCTGTGCATTTGCACGGGTGTAAATGTCCATGTAAATTCCACAGAAACTCATGATATTAGGAAATTGTTCTTCTCCGCTTTGCAGTACTTTTAACTCCACCACTGTGTGATGATATGGAGGAAGCCCATCAGAGCTCTTGGATTTAGGTCAGGCCGAACCGATGGCAGCAGCTCTGTTAATTATACCGCGTTCTCTAGCATGTGCATTAGGGCTAATGTGTGGTTCTGTGAGGAGAGAAACAACTCCCAGACGGGCTTTATTTACAAAACCTCTGCAGACCCCAGCCCGTCAGACAGACAAAACCTGTTCTGGGCTTCATGGAAGCCTCTGTTCAACGGGCTTCCCAACAATAGCCGCTCTTGTGAATTAATTCTTCACAGGTGTATTCATCCCGATGTATTTCTGTGGATATAACGTCCAGTTATCCCCGGTGGAAGAGGCAGTGCCCTAGAATAACAGAGCGGATGTCGCAAAGATGTTTACTTAAGGAAAAGCTGCACAGGCAATAATGAACGGTTCAAATCTCTTTCAGACGTATGCCTCGGAGTAGAGCCGAAGTTTGCCTCACGGCTTGAGAAGGATAGTGGCCATGTGTGAGGCCTCACGATCGTAGAGGATTAGCGCTAGTATATCTTTACTCGCGCCATCCATTCATGCAGTCTTCTGTACATGGGCTTCCATGTACTGCTTCTTTTCACTACTGCCTTTGAGCTTAGTTTCTCTTTTAGGTTAAGCCCTGTACACCCAATAGGCTGGGAACCGAGACGGAAGGCCGTCCGCTGGCGGGCCCGGCGGTTAGGCCAAGCGTCGAACTGAAGGATTCGGCAGATAGGCGCCGGAAAGCCTCGCAGCGGTTCGTTCTCTGAAAGCCTGTTGTGGAGGGGTCCCCGCCAGAGCAACCGTCTTCTCAAAACAGCCTCAAAGTTTTTCCGCTTTAGACGCGTGTGTCAGAGGAGCGTGTACTGTAACCCGCACATGAAAACAGACGCCGCGGAACGACAGCGCCATCCTGGCAGAACAAAGATGGCTGCGCCGCCCGCCTTGCCTTAGCGGAGGCGTCGTCGTTGTCAGGGAGAGCCTTTTAATGTTTTAGGAGACGCCAGTCATCTCCGCGGCAACCACCAGGTACACAGGCGCACTTGAAAACGGCTGACATAAAATAGGTGTCGGAATCAAATGGCACTTTAAGACGGGGAAGGAGAGGATGAGGGGGTGGGGGGGGGGACCCGTGTAACCCGGTGGCTGGCTGCTACCGGTATGAAACAGAAACACGCAGCGCGCGTTTAGTCCTCTTTTGTTGTGTTGCGCTAGGAAAACCTGTCAAGATCAGCATTAAATAGCTCTTCAGTGTCGCTTTTAAGTGTGTTCACCCGGAGAGCTAGCCCAGAGGTTGGCTGGCACGTTGTATTAACTCTGAAATATTAGCGTGGGAGTGTTCGGGAGGGGGGGGGGGGGGAAGCTGTGTGTGCATGTTGATGCATGTAAGTGTACAGTATGTTCCTCTGGCTTGTTTTGAGGCACATACTGTATTTTCAAGGAAGGTTCGTCAGGAATGAGAGTAACGTTTTGTCACCTAGGTCCAATTTCACAAAACTCCCTTCGGTTAAGTGTTATGTTACAATGTTTCTGGCTCTGTGACCTACTTCTATATTGATTTTCTCTCTGATACACACACACATCTGTCCGAGAGGAATTTGAGCCATTACCATCTCCAATTAAACACCCTTCAGCCCCATTTGGCCCATATAAATGCATGGACATCATCCAGACCTCCGCATCGCCCGACCGCCAACCCCTCAGAACTGGGTCTCCTTAAATCAGTGTGACTTGCCCTCAACACCGACAATTAATCTGCCTCCCCTCTTAACCCTCCTCCCCCCACACCCTTCCCCCTCTCCCCCCCCTTACCCGGCAGACCGTAGCTTCGAAGACCGGGAGATCTTAACCCACCCGCCGGTGTCTCTAACCGTTGCTTAATTAAACCCACAAGGCATCGAGCTGCTCTCTGATAGGGCGGCCCCTGCACCACAAGGCAGTTAGCAGCCCCCTGATAGGGCCCCCTCAGCGCCACTCTGCCAGACGTCTGGCTTGCTGGGGAGTGAAAAGACCCTTCAGAAAGCGGGGGGGCAGTGCATTAGTTATGCTGCCGTCTGGTGAGGGCGTGCCCCCCCGCGTGTTTGTGCTCCTCGGCGCCGCGCCACCCGGGACGAGGGAGGACCCGTTCCAGCTCGCAGGATGCTCTCGTGAAGGGCCCGGGTGAATGTCACAGCGTCGTGGAATTCCTCGCGTGATATTTCAATGGAAATACAGCCGACTGCGCGCATCAGCCTCTATACCGTTTTCCAGATGGTCGGCCAGTATAGCAAACATCATACGCTAAAGTAATAACCCGCCCAAAGTGCATAACACCCACATCAACAAGGATCCTTCTTTGTCTCAGACCCCCCCCCCCACAGTACACACACACACACAACATAGTCTTGTATTAGTGTGGCCTCTGTCCCTGAATCCCTGTCTCTGTCAATCTCCCCCTCTCATATTCGCCGGCTGCCTGTGTCATTGGGCCCGTCACATTGCTTATTCCCCTCTCAAAACAAAAATCAATATGCCTATAAAGTGCCCCATAAATTAGGCGCCGGCTCCAGGAATGTTTGTTCAGCGCTGTCTTTGTGGAGGTGTCCGGGCCTCCTACCCAGGAGGGCCTCCATCCCTCGCCTCTCTGTTGGAACTGCTCTGAGTCGGCCGGGCTCATTAGGGGACGGACCGGTGACGACCGCGGAGAACCTCCCTGAATTTCTATCTTTCCCCTTTTTACTCTCCTTGAGGTGTTAGAAACGCAGAGCAAAGGCACTTGCCATTTGAATGGTTCGTATGCAGGCAGTTATCTGTGTTTAATCGCCTTGCTAACTGGACACAAGAAAAAGATGCAAAGAAGGGGAAATAGAAGAAAATGGTCTGGCAAATATCAAGAGGCCTTCTGCGACTTATTAACAAGCTCCCCCTCCAACAAGAGAAGAAGAGGAGGAAAAAGGGGGGGGGGGGGGGACTTAATAAAGATTTTTTTTTGGTAATGAAGTATCTTCAGGGATGGCGGGCGGGCCCACTTGGTGCTTTTGAAGCAGCTGTAATTTATGACACACGCCATACATCAAGTGCATAAGATAGCATTATGAGCATTGAAATGAAAAGGGTATTTGCAACATTAGTTCCCTCTTTCTGCGAGGGACGTGATTAAATGATTAATGAAATGCCCCTTTGCATGCGCATTCTGAAACTGCAATTAGGCACGGGCTGGAGAAACCCGCCAGTCCAGCCGCTACACCCCCCAAACCCCCCCCCGCCCACTCCTTCCAACGCTATCTCATCCCTGATTTATAATGGAATATTTCGGAGCATTAGACCTGAAATGGTTACAAAAGCATAAAACGGGGACCGAAATGGGAATGGTTTTAAATGGGCACGGGCGTAATTGAAAGGTACTGGGCTATTGTCAGTGCTAATGCTCCGTTCCGTGCTTTGATTGGCGTTCAAACCCAGGCTGGTGAATGAGTTTGTATTGTTTTGCATTTCGCTGATAAACAGTAGTGTGGGGAACCTGACGGAAACGTATACATGGCAGGGCTCGTGCACGCGCGCGCACGCACGTGTAGTGTGCCCACGATGCGTCAGAGAAAGAGAGACAGAGGCAGAGGGAGGGAGGGAGGGAGAAAGAGAGAGACAGTTTGAAGCTCTAGCTAATGCACTGGAGGCAGTGCTGTAAATGATCATTGAAGGGTCTGCAAGCTAACCTATAATTACAGGAAAGAAAGTGGCAGGTCTGGCATTTCATAACCATGTCTTCTCAAAGCTCGCTTTGTGAGTTTGTCACCAGTGATAATTTAGATAGAGGCTCATTACCGAACATCACAACACTTTAAAAAACCTTTTCGCCTCTGTAGCGTGGCGAGGAGGAATAAAGGTCTATTTTAATGGCGAGGTTCTTTTGTGTCCTGCAGACAAAATCCAATCAAGACAAACCTTCATTGGCTGTTATGGCTGTCTGCTGTTTTTATTCTAATGAAGGAGATACATTTACTATGCCTGCTGCTGAATAAACGCACTCTTTGGAAGGCAAGCTTTTTGTATTTTTATATTACTCACGTTGAATTACCTTTATTGTTTTCTATAAATGAAGGAAGACAAACCCATTGTGCCAGAATCTTTTATTCTACATAGAGGAATGCACTGGTTAGTCACTGACTCCTGTGCATACTTCAGAGGATCTATTGTCATGGAAAATATGCTGCTGGAATCCTACTGGAGATGTTTTCATTGTTTTATATCCGAAAATCCACCAATACCACACAATTTTTCAGATAATGACTTTAACAACAACAATATAATAATAATATTTAATAATAATAGCAAAAATAATTATTATGATAGTATACAATTTAATGAATAATACATCATCAGATTTTTATATTTTAATAATTGATGTTGTGCTGCCTGATTTTGTAAATGTGTATGCATCTAGCATCATTAACCACCTCCATGCCTGTCTGTCTGTGTCCCTCCCTCTTTCTGTCTCCCTCTCTCTCTTGGACTCTCTCCCTTTCTGTCTCTCTCTCCAGGCACCTAAACAATGAGCATGCTCTAGATGACCGAAGCACGGCTCAGTGTCGGGTCCAGATGCAGGTCGTACAGCAGCTGGAGATCCAGGTGCGCTTTCAAACTGCCCATCATTTCAGGGGGGGGTGACGCCCTTATTTGTGTGGCGACCTGGCCCAAACGGCAGCACAGACGAGGGGAACGGGGGCTTGTACACCATAACCACTTAAACAAAGGAATGTGTGTGACCGCACCAAAAGCCATTATGAGTGTTTTAATTGAATTAAGAATGTGCTTATTTTCTCCCGTTTCCAATTAATAGCAGAGTGCATCTCTCCCCTGTCTCTGCGTGTTAATTAAATGCACTTTGCACCTGAAGAAAGCTTCTGAAGAAGGGAACTATTTTCAGTAGGTGGAGCGTGACCTTATTAGCATGTCACGCCGGCAAGATAATGAGTCCTGTGATTGAATGACATTATTACTCAGCATCCACGCCATTCCCACAATTCCCTGGTTCACACCATGGCTGGAGTTTACACCCTGGCTGGGGTTTACACCATGGCTGGGGTTTACACCATGGCTGGGGTTTACAATTTGGCTGGGGTTTACACCATGGCTGGGGTTTACAATTTGGCTGGGGTTTACACCATGGCTGGAGTTTACACCTTGGCTGGGCTTTACACCATGACTGGGGTTTACACCTTGGCTGGGGTTTACACCTTGGCTGGGGTTTACACTATGGCTGGGCTTTACACCATGACTGGGGTTTACACCTTGGCTGGGGTTTACACCATGGCTGGGCTTTACACCTTGGCTCGGGTTTACACCATGGCTGGGGTTTACACCTTGGATGGAGTTTACACCATGGCTGGCTATTTTCAGCACTGGATTCTGACGGTTTGGCCTGGTTTAGGCTGGGATAGCGAGGACAGACAGGCATACTTAGAACTCCCCATCTCTATCTCTTCTCTCTCACTTCCTCTCTCTCTCTCTTTCTCACTGTCCTACTCCCTCACTCAGGCCTAAGCCAGCTTGATGCCGATCAAAACTCAACCCAAGCGTTCCCTTATAAAGGCTTTTTCCGCTCCAAAAAACATTATGTATTTTTGTTGTTGAGGTTTTAGAAAGTCTTACAAGAACAAAAAAAGGAATAATTCTTGTTTATATGTAAAAGAAACCCGCAAAAGTGTTGTGCCGTTTTGTTCTTCTCTTTTCTTCTCTTTTCTTCTTCTTTTTTCTTTCTTTTTCTTTGCCGACTCTAACGCAACCGAACCTGGTGTTTACAGTGTGACCAATTACCAGCCGGCGTTTGCCGTTTCATGTGCTCCCTTTCTGACGTTTTGTTCTCCCCTTCCCCTCTATCCCTGAGAGCCGTCACTGGTAATGAGGCCCGGTTCAGTGTAGTGCAGTCCACTGTCGCTGGGTGCTGCTGCTGGCAGAGGAGGTTGGGTCTGTTCACAGCCTGTTCCCTGTCACTCCCAGTGAGGTAGATTGATGATAGCAGATACCAGGGGCACTAACTGGACCTCCAAGGGAACGGCTGGGGGAGCACGGAGGCGAGTCCGACTGGCACTGTTTGGAGAACCCTTTCACCTCTCGGCAGCTGTTGGCTAGGGTCCATCTCCTAACAGTGTCCACAGGACTTTGAGGAGGCACTCAGGACCTTCTAATTTATGGCCTGAGCAGCTTGTTACTGTCAAAGCATCCGTGACCTAAATTCTGCTATTGACAAAAAGATGAAGTGCTATTTGTTTTCCCTGACCCTCCTCGCACGAACTCCCCTCTCACCGCCACTAGCAGCGCGGAGCAGAAATGTCTTGGTCTGCGCCGGTTTGATTTAAGCCTGTGTCTTCAAGGCAGACTAACCTGGGAGCCCCAGACTGGCCATATGCAGGAGTCATTACAGGAGAGACCCGCTCAATAACAAGATTTATTACTGTTGCGGTTCGAGGGAAAATCGCTTATTTCTAAAACTTCTTCCCCCTCCCCGTGCCTCTCTCTTCCTCCCCCCTCTCTCCGCTAACAGCTTTCTAAAGAACGTGAGCGTCTTCAGGCGATGATGGCCCACTTGCACATGAGGCCCTCGGAGCCCAAACCATCTCCCAAACCTGTGAGTGCATATTGCTATATATTCAGTAAACAGGGTTTTGGCCGAACGAGCCACAGCAGATGAGAGCGGTTTAACCGTCAGCAGTTAAAAGGGATAGAGGGATATAGGCATGGAAAAGCAATAGGATTTGTAATACCAGGTTACACATCTCCCATCAGATATGTATCAGACTAGAGAGGACAATAGCGCCAGGAGTGTATTAAATCGCAGTGCTGAGTCCTTTGCCGAAACGCCGGGCTATTTCGCGGCGATAGATATAATGGCCAAAACAACCTGTTACCGCCGCCGTAGCTGTTTAGGAACCCCAGTCCAGAGCGCCACTTAAAGTCAAGTGTGAGAAGTGAGAATGTGTCTCCTCGTGACAACAAACACCTTAAACGATAGGTGACCGTGTGCGAATGAAATAGCCTTGCTGCAAATATTGAAAAAGGGCAACAAAGGTAAAGAAAAATAAATAAACTGCACTCTGACTACGAGATGCGAGTTGATACTTTC
>JACXGK010003907.1:9741-41737 GCA_016801125.1 Novumbra hubbsi | reverse complement strand
GCTCACGGTTTGTCTTTCATTTAATTCAATTCAAGTAGATACGCTACATGTTATTTGTATTTCGTTTATGTTTGTTTAAACCTTTCATTTACCGTTTACAGTACTTGTCAGTTTATCTGTTTGTTTAATTGGATTAAATCACCTTTTGTTTGAAAAATGTCTGCATATGGTTCTGCCACACTACAACACCGTGACAACATCAGATAAGTGTCATGGCCCAGACAGTTGAGGGATCACCCAGAAATCATCCATGGCATCACACAAGGCAGATCACAACCTTTGGACATCATCCAGATGCATGAGGACCATGGATACCTTTTTTATTATTTATCTTTATTATCCCAAAGCAACTTTTTATCTTTGAAAATAATTGAGACATTATTTCCTTTGTTTCGCCTGCCTTAACATTTATGTTTTAATTAAAATATTATGTTTTGCTTTGAACAGGGGACTGATGTGCTTTAAGCAGGATTAATAATAAGAGAGGAAATAAAATATTATCGAACAGTATGGAAACTTTGATGTTTCTTGCCAATAAACATACAACTTTGAAGGCATGGACGTTGACAGTGGAACCGTGACAAAGTCCTACAATACTGAACTGGAAAAAGTTTCCATCATCCATTAACGATGCAGTGTGAGACTATTAAATATAAGAAACTAACAGGGACCCATTTTGACTTAATAGCAGCACTTTTACAAACAGCGGTCGAAGGTCCCAGAATGCACCTGTGACCCCCCTCCTTGGCATCAACAAAGACTCATTCCCTTTGCACTCTGGTAGCTTTGCATTAAACACCAGTGGCACCTGCATCCACCTCAGAACAAATAAAGTACCTCAGTTATGTGGACCCACATGAGCTCCCTGTAGGCCTCAGGTTCAGTTAAGAAGTTGGCAGTCTGGCAGTAATGCAGCTAGCTGACTGGGCATCATTAATCAAGCCTTGTGTTGCTGTCATTCAACATGCTTGGCCATTTAGAAAGGGGTTGGCAGACTCCTGCAATGGGTCCCATTCCCCAAAGATTTTCCTTTAGTTTGTTGGGTCCAATGTTCTGTTTACTGAGAGCCGGCATCTGAACCCATCTGTAGACATTTACTACCAGTGACTGAAGGACCCCTGCTGGAGTGCTTTGGCTTTTTCTGCATCATGTTAGATTCTCCTCAGTGTGACTCACAATGAGTCACAATGTGACCTGTCAGGAGGGTTTAGAGGGGGAAGATGAGCAAGACACTGTCAGCTACGTTGTTTCCCTGGGGGTTGGGGGAGGTTGGGAAAGCGTGTGCGATGGGATGTACTGCTGGTCAACACTGTGGGGAAGGTTGTTGTCTGTCTACACATACATGGCTAGACATACACTCACACAGTCAAACACACACGCCCTCGTGTACTAGCACATGGCACGGCAACAAGCTTGCCATCTGCTACAGACCTTAGCATTGACCAGGGAGTGGTGCCTGTTGAGATTAAAGAAACGAAAGGTTCAGACAAATTAGGGAATTCACCAATTATTGGACACTAGTCACACCATTGAAATTAAAAGGCTGATATTAGAATAACAGTTAAATACAAGAGGCCTAATGAAAGCAGGTGGACATGTGTAACACTGGGTTCAAAAGTGAGTCACGGTAAACAAGGAGGGATCTGAGAGATACATATTCAAATAAAATATGCTGGACCCGTATAACAGTGTGTTTGGATCCTTCACACACACCATTTCTACACTTAACATGATGTACAACATGCAAATGCAGAGAAGCGATGTTCGTGGCACCACAATGCTCACCGCTCTTAAGAAATGTCATCAAAGATTTCTAGCAAATGAATAATAATGAATTGGCTTAGAGTTCTTTCACCTGGTAGCAGCCAACTGGATAGTCACTGTGCGTTAAATTGGTGGAGGAGGGGGGGCCCCCCACCCCACTGCCCCAACATGTTTCACCCCATTTCAGACAGTAATGAGAGAATTAAGGTTATAGTCCAGGGGTGTTCCGAGGGCTCTAACTACAGTGCACGCTGGGGACTAGAAGTGAAACAGTCGGGGGTTCAGACAGCCTATTAAGAGAGGATTGTGCTTGCCACTCAAAGACAGACAGTATTTGAAATAAGTATTGAAACTACTTTCGTGATCTTTGAATTCTCCCTAAAGCACAGGTGGCCGATAGGTTTTATATTATAAACAAGTGTGGGGCAGTTTGGGGTTAAAAACCTTCCTGACAACTCTGAATGGTAAAAAACTAGACAGGAAATATGTAGATATATTTTGTTGACATTTTTAAATGGCTACTTTGGTCTCTGGCATTTCTTTAGATGAAAAAGAGAAATGTGTTTCACTTTGTCACGTTGCCGCCTCAAGACGGGCCCTCCTCTGATGGCGTGGCTATCCGGCGTTCAACGTCGCCGGTCTTTTAGTCACCATCGTGTGTGTTTTGTCCTGTTTTCCCCATGT
This sequence comes from Novumbra hubbsi, assembly GCA_016801125.1. NCBI lineage: Eukaryota > Metazoa > Chordata > Actinopteri > Esociformes > Umbridae > Novumbra > Novumbra hubbsi. The sequence goes on along the minus strand of JACXGK010003907.1, from coordinate 39,289 downwards.
CCTGTGAACGCCTCCCTCCCTGATTTCTCACAGGTGCTGCCTGTTTCCGCAGTACATAAGCCCTTGTGTGTCTGGTCTCTGTGTCCGTGATTGTTGCATGTTACGTGTTTTAGGAGCTGCGGTTCTCCTCAGCCTTGACGGCTCTTTTCGTTTTGCACAGCGGTCATAATAAACGACCTTCTGTTTTGCCACTCCTGCGCCTTGGTCCGGTTATTCGCAACACGTTACACACTTTAGATTTTTTTTATTCCAATGTGATCCTCGATACATAATTATTGCCCACCCCTTCATTAGATGGGTATGTTATGCAAGGAAAATAAAAGTTGTCAACAGTGAAAGCAAATGTTCAAATGTGCTGTGAAAAAAGACAATTATATTTAAACAATAGGCTGAGCGTTGGATTTCCTGTTAAATACATATCCCATAGAGGTTAGAGTGTAGGGCAAATAAATGAGAGAATTCACTTTCTGATCTGAACAATAACCTTACCATTGACCTCCCTCTTTGAACCATTTGATGTACAAAAAATACTATTGAAGAACCATTGATCATGCAGTGAGTGCTGAAGGGAATGATGGAAAATGCCAAAGGAAAATGCCAGAGACCATTCAACAGAAGTTAGATATGAAGTAATGCTAAAGCACTAAGTAAGTAAAGGGTATCAAATAACATCCAAGTTTTTGGATATCCCACTGAGCACAATTGGATCAATAATCAGGTTTTAAAAAACTATATCATGCCACCAGGGCATAGTCAAGAAATGGCTATGCCTCAAAACCCAAACAAGAAGACTTTCGAAAGAAGCCAAAGAAAGGCCAATATTTACTTTGAAGGCTAAACAGTGTTCAGTTGCTGGGAGAACCATTAATAATCATATCAAGAGTTCAGCATAAATTTGGTCAGTATTGGAAGGGGAAAGAAAGAATCCGTAACTTAAGCCATATGAATGCCTGAGCATGACCCAGCTGAGATCTGGGAAAAGTTTTTATGTTTTGATGAGATTAAGAGAGCTCTACACTTTGCATAGAATTTATATTGTAGAGTTATATGGGTGGCAGCATCATGCTATGGGGATACTTCTCATCTGCAAAAACTCTTGATAGGAAGCATAAGTGATTTGAGTCAATGTCACCTGTTTTGTTGCAAATGAAAATTAAAACAGGTTCACTGGAGGGTACCGTTGGCTAGGAATTGAACCTGCTCTCATCAGTGAAGAGAAGAAGGCACCAATTGCGGAAAAGCCATTTTGGGTGTTCTCTGGCGAATGCCAATCGAGCTGCATGGTGCTGGGCTTTGAGCACAGGTCCTCAAGGAATCTGTTTCTGACAGGTTTGTTTCACAAACATGCACACCAGTAGCTCGCTGGGGGTTGATTTATAGGGCTCTGACAGTGCTCCTCCTGTTCTTCCTCACACAAAGGATCATGGCCAACCCTGGCCACCCTTTGACGGCCCTAGCAGGGTCACATAGCTCAAGTCAAATTGATTTTACAAGTCCTAGGCATCAAAGTCAGGTAGCAAGTGTTTTCTCTTTTTACCAAGTCAAGTCTCAAGACGCAAAATATTTTACTTGAGTTCACATCTCTAGGTGTTTACATTGTGCCGTTAACATTGCCCCATAAATGCCGCTGCTCTTGTTAAGCAAGGTCTCAAAACGTGATGGAACCCTTTTCAAATGCGCTAGTTGGCTAGCAATAAGAAACATAACTTTGTTAGCAGTGATGGCCCAAAGGAAGTAGGCTTCATTCAGATTACTAACGTCCTAACTCTAACAGACCTCTGAGTTCAGGGGTCATGGTGACCATATTACATGGTGTCCTGTGGGACGTAAACAGACAGGGAAAAGGAGAAAAACTTATCTGCGTGACAAACTGACCAATGACTCCAATGCCTTCCCCCTGCTATCCTTCACGTCTCTTTCTTCCCTTCCAGTAGCGAAGGTGAATAATGCAACAAGACCCTGTGCCCCAAAAGATTCCAAGAACGTAACTGTTAAATAGAGCTGTTTGAATGGGAGAAGATTCCTGCCAATGCACCACACTGGACCATTAGTCTTTTCCCCAATTGACGGGGCTACTGAGGAAATTATGATTTTATTATATCACCCAGAGCACAAGATGAGTTAAAGAGAGCATGGGGAAGAAGAGTGCCCTATCTTTGATTTAAAGGTTTATTTTAGGAAAGGGAAAGAGATAGGACTTTGGGCAACAATGACAAGGTTCTTTAAAATATTCGCATGCACCTGGATTCAAACCTACTGTTCCACTGGTTGGGGTTGTCTCCACGTGAAGAACAAAAAAGAAATGTGAGACAGAATGACTGCCAAGTTTGAGTCAAGCCTGCAGAGTCACGCAGTGGTAGTTCTGAACGTTGGCCTCATCAATAACACCCACGGCAGATTCTGCCTTATGCCAGCAGTGAACTGAGCTCCTTATGCTGTCATGCCAGTGACCTTGCCACATGTAAATTCTTTTCAGCAAGTGTATGTAAATTACATAGCGTATGTACTATTATTTCTTTCTTGTGCTGAATGTCAAAACCTAGGAAGACTAGTCGTCAACTTTTTCTCAGCAGCAGCATATCCTTCCAATAGTCTTTTATATTAGGAGAAAGCCCAGGGTCTTGTGTTGAAATGGGGAACCTTTTATCTTTTTCCAATATGGAGTGTTTAAGGCTTCAAAAACATTCTGTTCACTTGTGACAACCAGCTACATAGACAAAGTATGGAGTATAGTTTTGTCATTGGTATTTTTGCAATAACTTAACCATGTTTTAGAAAATGTTTGCTTGTTTGGAGGTTGAAATAGTTTTGCGTCTCCCTCAAAGAAACACCATGTGCAGCCTGTCCTAAATGTTGCAGTCACTGCTCTGTACCTTTCTGTGCTTAGAGATGTGCACATTTTCTTTAAGAAAAATACATATTTATTAAACAATTCATGATTAGAATAACAAAATTGTTAAACTTGACACCAAGATGCAGGGGACTGTGCAGATTATGCTTTTCATTTGTGTCTTTAGCTCAAATAGGTTGCTATTTTCAATATATTTCTGCTGCTTGTAGTCAATGCTTGACTCCGAGACAGTTTAGTGGCAGTCACAGGATGTGCACAATAGCATTCACTACAGTTTGGCTTACTTTGAATGTTGATAGTTTAAGTTTTCGAAGACCTGCGGTAGATCATTTCTGCCTGGACAAATCCTTAAAACCATGATAGTTTGTAGAAGATGAAAGAGACACCTCGTCTGTGGCCACCACCTACAAAACCATTCCCTTTTGCAGGGTTGTCTTGCTGTTGCCTCTTCAGTGCATCTGTTGTTACTTTCATTTGCCGTAAAACAGGTGACATTGAATCACAATTGCTTATGCTTCCTGACAGGACTGAAGTTTAAATAACTTGGTGTTTCATTATTACATGTTCCCTTGGTTTTTTTAACAGTGAAATACAATGTGAAATACATGAAACATGAATCTATCATGGAAATGTTTTTAAATATTGACCGTAGTTCTTCATTTACTATTTTGATTGACATCATCTCCACACTCTTAGGTGCAGGTTCCACCCTGTTTGGTAGATATACCATATCTAAATTAACTCTTGCTCTGAGAGTGAGCAAGATTGAGCTATCATAATGGTGAAAAGTTAAACATCATTCTAAACGTCTAAATGAAACATTTAGAAAAAATAAGATACTTTATACACTTTTTCTATAATTGTACCTAACAGGGTGGAGCAATTATGATTATGACATTTAATCTAACACGAAACCTTAAAAAATAGATACAATCTAGTGGATTTTTGACGCTCCCTGAACTAACAGGGTGTACAGAAACACACAGACTGGGACGTTTGGTGAATGAAAAGAACCGGATCAAGGCGCAGGTGAGTGATAATGGTTCGATTTATTGACGAACCTTGAATAATAAGCCTAAACAGGGGAAAAAGAAGGCGTGCTCGCAGGCACGAACAAGGAACGTCGTTCGGCAACAGTGAGATACAACAATCTACTGGAACGTACGTAGCCTACATGAAACAGCGACCAAAGTCCCGGATAAATCTGCGGTAATAGTTGGAGAAACCCAGAAATCTCTGAACCTCCTTAACCGAGGTGGGGGTAGGCCAATTACGCACGTCCTCGGCGCGCAAAATCTCCATCTCCACTCCCCTAGAGGAAATACGATATCCTAGAAATGAGATGGATGACTGGAAGAATGAGCATTTTTCAAGTTTAACAAACAGATCGTGTTCCATTAGCCGTGTCAGAACGCTTCGCACGGTGGCTACATGACGAGACCGAGTAGTGGAATATATCAAAATATCATCGATATAAACCACCACCCCCTCGCTCCGCAAGCTGCGGAATATATCGTCTACAAAGGACTGAAACACTGATGGAGTATTCATTAAACCGTAAGGCATTACGAGATACTCGTAATGACCAGATGTGGTGCTAAAGGCAGTCTTCCATTCATCCCCCTCATTGATACGAACCAAATTATAGGCACTCCTCAAATCCAATTTCGTAAAGAAACAAGCCCCATGCATAGTCTCCATTAGCGGACCTATCAACGGCAACGGATAGGTGAATCTCACCGTTACATCGTTCAGAGCGCGGTAGTCAATGCATGGGCGTAAACCACCGTCTTTTTTCTTTACGAAGAAGAAACTCGAAGAGGCAGGTGAAGTGGAAGGTTGAATGTAACCCTGTCCTAGAGCCTCCGTGACATAGGCGGACATCGCCTCTGTCTCAGTCCGGGACAGGGGATAAACACGACCCTTGGGCAGTGCACCACCAGACCTCAGATTTATTGCGCAATCCCCAGGTCTATGGGGGGGTAATTTACTGGTTGTGTCTTGGAAAAGACGCGTGCAAGTTCCAAATATTCTGTGGGAATGCGCACGTAGGAGACATTGTCTGGGCTTTCCACCGTTGTGGTGCAAAGAGACTTCCCAAAACACCTGCCCTGACACTCCTGCGACCAACCCGTTAGAGCCTTCCGTGACCACATAAATGTTGGGTTGTGTCTGGCTAACCACGGGAGTCCCAATATAATGGGTAGATTGGGGGTCTGTATTACGTAAAATGAGATAATCTCTGAATGGTGGCCGCACTGCATGTGCAGTGGTTCTGTTGCTTGAGTAACGGATCCCGTGCCTAACGGGCGTTGGTCAATAGAATGAATTTGTAAGGAGGGACACACTGGAACTAGGGGTATGTTATAGTGTTTAGCTAAACCTACGTCAATGTAATTTCCCAGTGCACCGGAATCAACTAAAGCTAAACACCGGCCAAGAGTTGGGAATAGAGGAAATGAAACAGGTAGCTGAAGGTGATCTACGGAAGGCTCCCACAGAATTACAGGTTGCTGCACATGCAAACGCGAAGGAGTGCCTCGGTTCATCTTACCTTGCTCGGCACCCCTGTGACGAGACGTGCCCTTCCGATATCCGGCCCCGGCGCGAGGGTGAGCCACGCCTCCGACCAACTGTGGAACCCATCTCCATGGCCTCGGACCCCGTCATCGTAGCGGAGTCCGGTACACAGTTCTGACCCCGGCTGGTCATGATGTTGTCCAATCGCGTGGCCATGGAGATGAGCTCCTCCAAGGAGGCCGTGGCGTCTCGACAGGCAAGCTCCTGTCGCACCCTCGCGTCAAGACCGCACACGAATGCGTCCCGGAGGGCACGCTCGTTCCACCCTGCCAGGGTGCGGAACTCCAAGGCGTGTTCCTGAACACTGCGGCCCCCTTGTCGTAAAAGGTACAACCGCTCGCCCGCCTCACGTACTCAATGCAACCCTGACAGCAATTGAAATGAATGTGTCAGTAGAACTTGTTTAATTACATTGCACTGGGCCCAATTCTTTTGTTTTAGTTAATGAAATATTCTTTTACTAATGAAAGTCTTATCCCTTGACATTTAACAAGTAAAACTACACTGTTCATAATGGAATTTTTTGATCCGTGAATGAGTGGACAAAAAATATGATTACCACAGACAAGCCCGATGGGGTTGCAGGATTGAGTAAATGTTTACCAACCCTGTTTACAATGAAGTGCAAAGTCAGATTTTCACTCCTGTTCTTAATGTGAGTAAAGAGGCTTTTTTGTATGTTAGGTTTATGAGTATTATTGTCACTGGGATTGTTATTGTCATTGTGATTGTAAATGTGAACGCTTTTGAACTTGAAATGTGTAACTTTCTATGTCGTTCTTGGTGTTTCGGACAATCCCATTTGGGTGTTTGTTATCTCTTGGTTTCAGTTTGTTCTCATTTTGTGTCATTTGGTCATTGTGAGGTATTGTATGTCTGCACTGAGCCTTTCTTCTTGTTCGTTTTAGTTATTCCTCGTTCATTCCAAGACCTGTCGTCTCGTTATCAGATCCTTGCCTGTCCTAGACCCCGATTGTGCCTAGTCCTTGTGTACTTTTGTTTATATTGTCACCAACCAAATGTTGCCTCGCCCTTACGTTTATACAGACCTCCACAAACCTCCACAAAGTCTGTGTAGAAACACATCTTAACCGACGCTGCACTTCTCTCAAAGTCAAATCATTACAAAATCATTTCCTTCTGGACATCTATTTGTGAGATATTTACAAAACATTTATTTTTAATTATTAAACGTTAAAATATAACTTAGAATTACACATACAATTTCCTTATTTTGAGCCCTTTGTTTTAGAATTAAATCTTATAGAAGTGTGTTTGTGTTTACTGTTTTTCGTGTGTTTACTGATGTTTTAGGGATGCACCTTTGTCAGTGAGGCAGCAATGTTATTAAATTCTTCTGCTTATTTTGAATGTTGCAGCTAAATGCAAAAAATCCCTGCTACATACTTGTTTGGGCATAACGATTAAATACATTTTCATATATATATTTATAATCCAAAAAGTTTAGACATTGCTTAAAATATAAATACAAAGTATAATGATGTGCAGATCATTTAAAAACCTACTTTTAAAAGAAAACAGTACAAAGACAACATATCAAATGCAAAAAATGTGCCATTTTATTTATTAGATTTTAAATGTGATCCTAGCAACACACTTCAAAAATGTTGGGACAGGGGCACGTTTCTCAATGTAAAATTTATAAGAGTTTGTGGATCTCATCAACTACAGTACACAATATCATTCAAAGATTCAGAAAATCTGGAGACATTTTTGTACTCAAGGGACAAGACTGAGAGCAATTTATGGATGGTTCTGTAGTGGAAATCACAGCATGGGCTCAAGAACACTTCCAAAAACCATTGTTTGTGAACACAATATGTCGCTGCATCCACAAATGCAGGATCCAGACCGCCGTCTTCTCTCTGGGCCAGTTCAAGTAAGATAGACTGAGGCAAAAATACCTTTTGGACAGAAAAATTAACAAATAATATAAATTATTTGTTGGAATAATGGACCAGCACCCTCTAGACCAGGGGTGTCAAATCGGTTCCACAGAGGGTCGAGTGTCTAAGGGTTATAGTTTTTTTTATAGAAATTGGTTCCCGGTTTAGTCTAAAACAACCAGGTGAGGGTAGAAACTTACCAATTAGTGACCAAATGAATCAATCAATTACAAGCTGAGAGAAAAAAACTTGCAGACACTCTGCCCTCCCTTTGCCCGGTTTGACACCCCTGCTCTAGACTAAAGAGGACAGGGACCATCCAGCTTGTTGTTAGCACACAGTTCAAAAGCCAGCATCCATGACGGTATGCTGTTGCATTAGTGCACTTGGCATAGGTGACTTGCATATCTGTGAAGGCCCCATTAATGCTGAACAATATATATGGGTTTTGCAGCAGCATATACTGCTATCCAGGCAATATCTTTTCAGAGAAGACATTGCATATTTCAGCAAGACAATGCAAAACCAACTTTTGCACATATAACAACAGCATGGCTTCGTAGTAAAAGAGTCTGGACTGTTGAACAGCTGAAATCCTATATCAAGCAAGAATGGGAATACTTTCAAGACTACTGCAGTTGATCTCCTCAGTTCCCAAACACTTACAGAGTATTGTTAAAGGAAGAGGTGATGCAACACAGTAGTAAACATGCCCGTCCTAACTTTTTGAAATATGTTGCTAACATCAAATTTGAAATATATGCATATCTATATCCAAAAGTAATAAAAAAAATAATAATTTTTTCTTTGTACAAATCTTTGTACAATTTTCAGTAAAATATAGGGACACATGATTTGCACATCATTGCATTTCGTTTTTTTTGCATTTCACGCAGCAACCCTACAGCATGGTATATGGTATTTCTTACAACAACAGCCTACATACAATAGTCAAGCAAACCAATACATTTCTTCAAACTTTTCTATTATTACAGAGCACAGGAGCCCATCCACCCTGCAGGGTAAAGATTTTTTTTTTTTAACCATTATTCATATTTCTACACCTTGTTAATAACAGTGATTCATATTGATGCACCTTGTTAAATAATTCACGTATCAAACACCCCAACCTGTATCTTGTGGATTCTTATAATTGAACTCAGAGAGAAGGTTCCCAATTAAAGAGGGATTAGAACAAGACAAGGCTGATACTGCATGATTCATTAGACAACATCGTTTAGGTGGGAACATTAAACAAGAATACACATGACATTGGTCTCCATTACCCACTGCTACTAAGGAACATTATGCGAGTACTAACCTTAGGTGGAGTGGGCCTCATTAGCATACATAATTGAGAGGCAGTTGATGTTTGCGTTGAATTGAGACCCTTTAGATTATAAATAGTTAACATGGTGTTATGAGAGTTAATGATGAGGGATGATTTAATATACAGTGCTCACTTTTTGCAAAGAGCTCTATGCTCTGATTGGAGCTACCATCCAGACGTGTGGAACGCAAGTATTGCAGCCATTCCCTTGCAAGGGAACCCATATATATATATAATTATAGAGGTTGAGGCCGGGCACGACAAATGAGATACACACTGCTAGAAGTGTTGTCTAAGTTCATATCCGTGACAATTGTTTTGTTATAGTGCCGGAGAGGCAGCATTTATTGTTTGACCAAGGCCACGGCCACGTCATGAAGGAATTACACGGAGCACCTAAAATCTGCAAACTGAATAACCTGTGTCAAGCTCATTTCACTCGTCCCGCAAGTGTACTCGGCTCACAAAGAACAAGCTGTAGAATCATTATTTCTTTATTTAACTTCTATAGTGCTTCTTAATTACAGAAATACGTCAGTGAAAGAGAAAAACTGAAAGGAATAAAACGACTGCGAAATGGTAGGTCTAGACTGCAATTTTCACCCAGAAGTAGATGTGTTCAGTTGTTAAGACTCCAACGGAGAGGCAGTCCTGGGATAATGACAAGAGAGGATGTACTGAATGTGGTCAATGAAGGAGAGGTAAGTGGTCAAAAACCAGATCATAAACCGGCCAAGTTTCAGGCAGAATCAACTATGGTTTTGGTTTAAAATGTCCCGGGACTAGTTAAAATACATGATTCCATTGACCCAGAACCATCGAAAAAACTAAATGGCCCAATGGCTTTCAGAGTAGTCAGGGTTGATCCGCAGAGAGAGACCTGAGGGGGGTACTAGAAAGGCATCCGACAGACTACCACCAAAAACAACACAAAGGCTTCCCTGGCTGTAGTCTGCCCTCACTGCTGAATAAACCAAAGCAGTTCTACTGTGGATTCAACTTACGAAGGCCCTCTGACACCTCTACTCTCAACCACTCCTCCTCATAGTGACATATTCATTCATCTTTCACTAGAACAATCCACTGTTCCTACCAGTTACAAGTCCTCAATTCTGTCTCAGTCTCCAAAAACAACTGTCTAGACCTGTAGCACTTGGTCAACATGTTTGAGCACCCAGCGGATCTACACCTGCAGATATGCCACATCTGCCCCTACCCCAGATCCATGTCAAACTAATGTTTCTGCTCTGGCCAGCCTCATCTTAACTATACAATCCTGTGTACCGTAAGGTGGCCTAACATAGTAAAAGCACCATCATTCTCAGGTGAGGGTAAAACATCACAGTGATTAAGACTGGGCACATTAGATGATGCAACAGTAGAATGGCCAAATCATCTCTTAGTCAATCCTGTCCCAGCTTAATGCATAATGGAGTCCATCCTCTTCCATCATTGCTTGGTTTTAGTGTATGTGTGCTACAGCCGTAAACTGAAACCTATTGTACAGTCTGCCCCATTCTCCTTGGAGGTGTTGCATGACTCCAGGGCGGAAAAGCTTGCAGGAAAGTTCATTGTAGAGGTCGATCATGACCAAAACATACCCCAGATTATTTCCCCTGTGCGGTGGCCTTCGGCAACGAGACACCTTTTCTCCTAAAGAAGAAAATGCTGATCACATCTCATATTTTCCTCACAATTCACCTGCAAACCGAAATGAAAATAGAAGTAGTATACTTCAGTAAAGAATATTCTCCCACTTAAACATGGATTTCACCCTGGGAGCCCAGGTGGTTTGTGTCACATGCTGCATGTCAACCTGTTCACGTCTGTCCTTCATTCATAGATCAAGCTCCTACCAAATTAGTTTATTTTGTATTTACTATATCGTCATTAAAGCTGCAAAATGCACTACCACATTGGCTTTCATCAGATTTTAAACGTCAGTAAACTCAGTTACTGTCATGCCCTGGCTGCGAGCCCCAGGCAGTTTCAGGGCAAGACTGATAGTGAGGCCTCTAGCCCTCTCTATGCCGTTGTGGGCTCCCCAGTCAGAGCAGCTGCATTCAGTTGACTCTGATTGGGGAGCCTACTTAGGCTAGGCTACAGCCACACACGGTGTGGTTTATTGTTTGTGTTTGTATGCAACTTCACGGTTTGTCTTTACTTTAATTCAGTTTCAGTGAATACGCTACATGTTATATGTATTTCGTTTATATGTTTTTAGCTGATACATTCAGCTCCTTTCATTTTCTACGTTTGCAGTTTGTGTTGTCGTGTTTTCTGGTTATTGGATTAAATTCAATTTACTTTACTTTACAATTTACTTTCATAAATGTCCGCATTTGGTTCAACTCCACACTACGACCGTGACAGTTACGTTGCTATTTCTCTGGCTACTTTTCTGAACCTTTATGAGCACAAACGGTTGCGTCCACGTTAGAACTAACCATCACATTTTGCAATTTGATACTGTGATTTTCCTGAGATTGTTTGTTCCAATTATTGCTTAATATACAGAAAACTATATCTTAACCTACTGAAACGTTTTTGGAATGTACTTGTTTTTTGTCACTGCACATGTGATCTCTTTCCATCACTTAGGATATTACATTTTACAATGACTATGGGATTAAAGTGCAAACTGACTGATATCTGAAGCACAAGAAAAACATACATTTTGGTTGATGATTTCATCCTTTACATTTGGAGTCTGTTTCTGGTTGGTTCTGGAGTGACAACTTGAGGACAAAATAGATGTCACTCCAAGTCAAGTTGGCAATCATTAGGCAGATAAATCATAATGCATGATCAGAGACATAACAAAACATTACATCTGCCAAATGTAATTTAAGGAACCATTTGCAATACCTCCATACAAACACAAAAACGTGTTAATAATACAATAAGGTATTAGGGACAAATTTGCATATTCACACTCATAGATAGGGTATAATCCAAATAATTTTCTCTTGTTTTATTTTGATCCGGTTGTTGTGGAGCGAGTATCAAAGAAATGTGATTAAAGCTCTGGAGACAACGTTAATATAGACGTTGCTTTCAAGTGATAAAGAAATTCACAGACTATTATGGATCTGAAAGAGAGCTGTTTGCCATATTTCCCCTAAACAAGTACGTTACCCATAAGTAGCAAGCTACCTAGCTATTAAGGTACACATTCACCATTGTATTATGCCTCAAGCTTAGGACAGTTATACAACATGAGTTTGTTGCCCAAGAAATAACCTTTGGGAATTATTATGGAAAGTATTATGGACAGATTCAATTAACTTGTATCAGAGTGATAGAAAGAGTAAAATGTGTGATAGAAAGAGTCAAATATGAATTTGCCTAGTGAACTACTGTCTCAATCCAGGGCCGCTTGATAAAAAACAATTGTTCACTCAGTTATAGACAATCCAAGGGCTCAACAGCTTCTTGATTACTTGATTACTTCTTGATTACCTGAGGTACTTGTTTGGGATAATGCCAGGAGTGTGCCAAGGCCAAGACTGGTTACTTTGAGGAATCTATTATCTACATTTATTTTGACTTGTGTAAAACTTTTGGTTACTACCAGATTCCATATGTGATATTTCATTGCTTTGATGACTTCACCAAAATTGTACACTTAAAAAAAAATACTAAAAACACTCTTTGAGTGGTACTGTATGTTTGCAGTAACTAGCTGAAGCAAAATGCCAATATATTATTGTTCTAGGTTATTTTCTTTTAGTAGGAGAGCTACAATGCAATGGACCATGTCTATACACTGCATCATTTGCTCAGATAAGGAGTTGGACACTGGACCGTTGCTTCTGATCCGCACAGGGGTCCTGGGGAGAATCCTCAGACCCAACAGAGTTGATAAAGAATGGGGAGGGGGTCAAGGCGTTCCCTTCATGTCTGGAAACCCTTGAAAGGATAGAGTCATGGACCGAGCAATGGTGAGCGGCTTTCTCCCAGCAGGAATCTGATAGGATGCGCCCCAATGCCAGTGCCTTCACTAAGGGAAAGCATACAAAAAGGGGGAAGTCAATTTCATCTCAAGCTGACATAGTAATTCAGCCAAAAACTTCCACATGTCCTACCGTGTATTGGTAGAAACAAACCGAATATATGTGTTTGTTTCTATAGTATAAGAGGTACATTTTAGCCTGGGTTGACTGGCGCAATTTAAATGAGTGCATAATCACAGTGCCCAATGAAAAACGGCACCAGTAATTTTTTTTACAGGATTACTAAAGTATTAATATTGAATTATTAACATTATGTTGTGCCGTTATATTATGTTATCAGTTGAAAAGATGCTTTCAGTGAATTTAGCTTTGTGTGCACTTGTCTCCAGCTACTGTAACTATTCATGCATAAATAATATTCTCATAGATATTTACATTTCGAATAGCATTTTCTGTTTTGATCTATTTATATTTCCATTAGCACGTGTTGCTTTCAAAGGACAAAGCTACATTCTAGCATTCTGTTTAGCTCCACGTCACTGTGCTGTTAAATATAGCCATCTAAGTATTGTCTGATCCATTTATTTTGTTTAAAAACCCTGCCGGGCATATACCACACTAGTATACTGTTTGTAATGAATGCACCGTTTCAAACATAGCCAATTCCTACAGTGTGAGTATTCACATACCATTGCGATCCTATGGATTCAGCAACACTTAACCTGCTTAACTTGTAACACAGGGAAATCAGTGGATGTTGTCTTGGTCAAAATGTGCGCAATAGCAGGCCAGGAATAGCAGAACAACAAGGAAATCCTCACAGTAATATGCTAAGCTGACTGCTTCCAACCCTTCTCCCTAGAATACGATTGATAGGGCTTCATTAGCAGAGAGTCTCTTAGAAAATCCCTTTTTCCGTTCAGTCTCCAAGATTCAGATTTGTTTTAAATGATTGGAACTCCAAGGGCATTTCACATCTGGGACAGCGTTTATACATGATTTGAAGGTGTCTGAGCCAAAGCTTTCTAAACCCTACTCAGGGATATGTAGTCTTCTGACCTTTCAGGCTTAGACAGCAAACTAACTAGCAGTGAACATTGTTAATGGGATTAGAGCTTTCATACAACTCTCTCCCCATTCAATTCAAGAAGGAGAAAAGCACTTGAAATGATTGGAATGGATTTTAATAGAGTAAGCTATAACACAATAATGTAAGAGATTTCAACGTTCTCATAACTGAAATCAATAGGATCATAGTTTCTGCCATTACATAAGTAACTGGCATCTATTTAAGTGGCTGATGCCTGACAATTGACTGCTAAACATGCTGTTAGCGACAGATTCAACCCCATTCAAAAACATGCAAAGAGAAGATTAACCCCATAAACTTTTTGTATTTGTTTTATTAGTTTACCATTCAATGGTTTGCATCTCAGCAATTATCATTTATTATTTTGTTTAAATACAAAACAATTACAATTTAAAATCAATTTGCATATTAGGGATTTTGTGTTAAATTGACTGTCATTCTGAAGTTTTAAAGTATTTCTGCAGGCCAAAAAATGTTTTACCAACCATGGACTAATTACACAAATACCAAATCTTAGATAAAGGGTATTCTATTCCCCTGCGACCAAGATAACGCTGTCTTGCTTAACTTCTAAGATAATGTTTTTCCATGTTTCTTGTCACGGCATCGGACCAGTCCGGGATAGGTTTGGTGTTTTCCCATTTGTCTTTCGTTCTGAGCGCGGACTCCGGGCTCCAGTATGCCGGTGCGTTAATCCCATTCCACCTGCTCACTCTACACACCTGCCGTTCATTCCCTCATCAGCACCACTCAACCTATACCCAGTTCTCCCTCCCAGGTCTTGCCAGTTCAACGCAGCTACTTGTCACGTTTTTGTACTCCTTGCACGTATTGCTATATGTGCTTTTCCCTCGTCTCGACCTGTTTTCTAGAACCTTCTCGCCCCCCAGCCTCGTCTCCTGTTCTTTTGTCCCGGCCTTTTCCAAAACCCCTGTGTATTCCTCCCGTGTCTCCCTTCTACCTGCCCGACCTGTTTATTTCTTGTTAGTTTTCTTGGACACCTGCCCTTTCCTTGGAGCGCACCGCGTCGCCAGATTGGGTTCGCTAGCCAGACCGGTCAGCCGGTTCTCCCCGTGACCGTTTCTGACAACAATCCTGTTTCCAAAAACATTTGGAGGCTGGGTAGAAAGCTAATAAAGCATAATGCAATAATGTGCAAATCATTTATCCCGGTGTTTATTTGAAAATAGTACGTAGACAAAATATATCAAATATTGAAACTGAGAAAAGTTATTGTTGTAAATACATGCCCGTTTTAAAGTTGGGACTTTGCCATATTGAAGTCGCCAACAACAATAAAAGCAGCCTCAGGGTGAGCATCCTCTACTCCAATCATGTTTGGTTCTCCGGCGTGCATGTTGTATTCGTCTGCGGGTGTATTTAGAATGCTCTGATTATTGCGGAGCTGAAGGGCCGTACTGTTATAGTGAAGAGCTCCAGGTCTGGTGACAGTGTGTTGAAAGTGCTGCCACATCTGAACCTCAGCAACAGTTCACCATGAAGCTGACCCCTCTGCCTTTACGTTTACCTGACTCTGAAATTCTGTGCTGCCGATAGATCGAAAAACCAGCTGGGGTAATGGCCGGGCGAAATAGGGTCTAGCCAAGTCTCAACAAACGCCAGCACACAGCAGTTAGTAATGTCTCGCTGGAAGTCAATCCAAGCTTGTATTTTGCCCATTTCATTGTCCATATAAAATGCTAGGTAACAGCAGATTGCAGTATCTCGTCCAAGATCTACAAAGGATTTGTAGCTTTCTATGTCAGTGTATGGGTAAACAAATCGTCAGCAGGACAAAGGAATCACAGATAGTGCTCTGGTAAGTAGAGAAAAAGTCTGTATTTAGTGATGAGTGAACATGTTTAAAGTGCTAGTAAATCATACAGCATGAGCAACACTGCAGCATGAACAAAAATAAAAACAACAAGTATGCCTGTAGTGACTATAGGCCTTGATAGTATCTGTGAAACTTTTTTCAATGGAAACCAGTATCTGTGAAACTTTTTTCAATGGAAACCACACAGGACCAAACCCAAAGTTTGGAAACAACTGTACTTACTTTTCTCTCTGCTTGCGTTCCGTTTGTTCTTTGTTTCTCCCTCCCTCTGTGTCTTTTCTTTTAGGTGCTCCTGTTTGTTTCTATTGATTGGTTTATTTCCCTGTCAGTGATATCCAATCAGGCCACTTGCCCTTGTTAAGCTACCTAATCCTGTGTCATCGTGGACCAATCAAAGGCTGCTTCCTCTTTTTAAAATTCACACGGTTTCCCTTTGTTGTAGAGATATATGGAGAGAGATTTGGAGAAGGTGAATTATGAATATTAAACTGAAATGTATATTTTGGGGAACTGCATTCTGAAGCATATGCTCCATTAATGTAAGCGTCTTCATTCAAGCTGGCTAATAGCCTCTTGGCCCTTTATCATGACACAGTAATAGAAGTCTAGGGCAACTAACAACCTAACAAATTTTATGTGAAGTGGGAAAACATTTTTAGCAGCTTGGGGAAAGTAATGTTGTGTGTCTAGAGAGGACTGCTTGGGGGTAAAGAGGTTTTAACTTTGTTCACATAACCATCTCTGGCCGGTGGTTTGGGCAGCAAGACAACCGTATCCCAGCAGCTCACAAAAACGTGACAACTCGCAACACCCGCAAGGCACACTGACTTAAGTATGGTACACCTGTACTAACACAGATACAAATATGACAGCTAGAGGCCTGAAAGGGACAGTGACCATATCATGTAGCCTTAGTACATATTTTCCACGCCGATAGGAAAAATGACTAAATGTACAGCAAAATAAAAAGCTATCAATTATATTCACTGGATGTAACAAGCAAGTAAGCCCCATTCACAACAATACAAAACACATTTCCAAGTCGAAATATCAAACTATTTCTTCACATAGCAAATCAGAAATAATCATGAAATTAAGAATTCAAGCTTGAATGCCACACCGTCAGTCTTGCAAGGTCACATACTATTATTTTCAAAGGAAACAGCAAGCGTGCTGCAAAAAAAAGAATTGTGACACTAGATTATTATAATTTTATACATAACTTTTTGCTGAATGTTCAGCTCTGGGTCAACTTTGAAAGTCAGTCTCCAAAGCATGCTAAACAAAGCTATTTGCTCTCGGTTAGTGATGTGTTTCTGGGCCTTCTAGAAGGCATAATGTGTCTTTTGCCTCTTTTGTTCTCTTTTCAACATAACGTTAATACAGTTAATAAAAAGACAAAATATACAAATTGTGAATATTTCCCCAACAAAATAATTTAATTTATATACATGCCTTTTCTGAATGAGTAAAGGAACTGTTGACCCTAAACAACATGAGGTAAACACCTATTAGCTTTTTCTACTATCAATGCTCATAATCTTGCAATTAAGTACATTAGATAAGTAAAGTTGTTTACTACATATTACATGCCTACTTTAGCAATGCAATTATATTTGTCCAAGCTGTCATTAGCCTTTACATATAAATGCAGACAATATCTAGCTAGATAACAGACTTTCTTTAATGGAACAATTGACCAAATTAAGATTTGTTAACAAATTTGTACCAGACTTGTTAGAAAAGTTATCATTCTGCAATGTGTATCTGGATAGGATGGGTTGCTAGCTGGCTTTTTGCAGTAAAGACATTGGCTTAGTACTTAGGAACATTGTCTGATTAACATGAAATTACTAGGTAGAGGTATATGTTATCTTTATATACTGTACAATACTTACATTTATAATAAGTACATGCATGCATGTCAAAATTGCTGCATAACCAGGGGCTTCCATTTTGCAACATGGCAGTCTCCATTCACATGACTCGTGGCATGACATGTGAACAATGCTGGCATTATAAGCCGTCGCTTAGGGCCCCGACCGCTACAGGGCCTCCGACTGCTAGTGGGCCTCCAACTGCTAGGGAGCCCCTGTCGATAGGGGAGAAGGGGGCCTAAATTAGATTTTGCTTAGGACAAAGGACAATGTGCTTTGTCCTTACACTTCTTTCATGCTTGTAAAGGGTAAATTTACACTTTGGTAACCCATTTTCTTTTTGTGAGAAAAAATGAAATACAAGAAATGTTGTGACACACTGCAGATCTTTAAACTGTAATGGGATCAGTCAGCCTACTAGACTCCATAGTTGACTGCAGACCTGCCTGAAGCTCAGCTGACTGGGCTGGAATAGAAGCACACTGCCTGTTGTTACAGATAACAGGGTTCTGGGCTGACGCAAACTTATGACTGGAACAGTCTCACTGAACTCGCAGGAAAGAGAATTTTGGGTAATCTGAATTCATGGGGGAGGGACACCAACTGCCATTTTGTTGAACAAATCCAAAACTCTACGTTAAATCAACATTCAAGCCATTTTGTATAGAAAAATTACAGTCCTTTTATAAAATGTTTTGCTCTGTGCTAGTTGCTCGTTTGTCTTTTGCTCTTTTATTTTCTTATCTAAAACGTATGAGACATCTACATTTTGCTAAATTTAATTATTAATTATATATCAACTTTAGCAAAAAAAGATATATATATATATACACTGCTCAAAAATAATTAAGGGAACACTTAAATCACACTTCGGATCTTGATAAAGGAAATATATTAAGGATCAAAACCTTTACTGTTCACTGTGTAATTTGTTGAGAACGCTGTTGCATCCAGAAAGTCTACATACTCTGGCCACGAGGCCGGTCATTGCCCTGCACTAAGAGGAACCCAGGGCCCATCGCACCAACGTATGGTCTGACAGTGGGTCTGAGGATTTCATCTCCATACTGTTACGGTTATTTTACTGAACTGATACATTAATCTACATACCTCCAGTCAATTGAAAAATAGTGAAATATTTGAAACATTTTAAGAAATCAATATTTGATCTTCTAACAAAAAATATCTATAGATAAAGGTTATGTAATTGAACTCAAAACAATTAACTTTTTCCTCAGTAGGATATGGCATCTTTTTCAATCTTTTGTTAAATAAATGATATCATGGTTAAAATGTTAATTCTGGTATGTGTACATATGAACATGGGAACTACCATTAATAAGTGTAGTGATTAACATGAACGAATGAAGAGCATAGACGAGTTACAGTTAATAATGATAACCCTTACATTATTAATGATTTACAAGTGCCTTAAGTAATAGTGTGTAGTTTCATTTGTTAACGCATAACATAACGCATACACAAAATATTTTTTTACAAGAACACACAGTTTGTACTCTCATTTGTTATTTTTGATACAGGATATCAATTTATGTAAATATTTGTTTGCTTAAGAAATTGCCTACCTAAAATATTGTAGCAAGGGATTCTGGGTAGTAGAGAAATTTTGTGTGTGCGTTATGTGGTGTTATACATGTTGTTTTAAGTATTAGGGACTTGGTTAATGTCTACTTTTCTATGTGTAGGATTTCTATGTGTAGTTATGACTGTTGGTTATGTGTGTAATTAAGGGGTGGGGGTTACCGTGACCGATGTGCTATTCATTAAATCATTAGCTTATGATTTTCAATGCATCATTAATAAGGTAGGCTAGATAATGGTTGTTCAAAATCATTCATTATTAATCACTAATAGTGAAGTATCAGTTCTAAATGGTTTAATTAAAAGCGGTTACTCATTGTTAAGGTGGGTTTATTCACAATTTTACTTAAAAGGACATAAAATAATTACCCATTAGTGAGGTATCAGTATTTTATGCTTAATGTTAATGTTAGTTAGAATACTAGTGATAGCACCTAATCCTCCCTTCAAGAATGACAAGATTAATCAAAGACAATTTGTTAAACAACCACTCTGGACACATGGACAGGATGAGGAAGTGAGTTATGTATTTTCAGTGGAAGTATTAACAGTCTATTAAGTCTTATGCAAGAAATGATCAGTCACATCAAACAATTAATCACATGTAATTTGTTTAAGTACATCAGAGGTCTTCACAAAGTGCTCATACAGCAGTTATTTTGTATGGGTAAAATACATGTTCAGCTATAGTAATACAATCTAGGATGAGACAGCTGCTAAATACCTTCATGTTCACATGAATAGGATATATATGAGCAAGATAGCCGAAACTTCAAATGTTTGTTCTGGAACCAGCTAACTGGAGCCAGTTAATTACTAACCAGCAAACAGAAACTTGCTAATTGCAAACACTTATTGCAAAGTCACTTAACAATATGGTTACAATATTCAGTTATATTAATCCTAGGGTTATTGTCAGAAGTGCTGTCATTCTACATTCAACATACATTTAAATATTTCTGTTAATAAAATGACAATGCTGTTTCAACCCTGCACTTACACTAACAGTAATCAAACTGTATCGACATTTCCAGTGTACTTTTGTACTTTAAAAACCTGGAAAACAAGATAAATTATAAAAAAAAGCATTTTCTTTCAAGAGTTAACAAACGCACAGGTGTTTGTATCGCAAGCGGTCCCAACGCAACGTGACCATGTCCCTCTGCCCCCTACTGGCCAACAGTAGTAAGTGTCCTTCAATATGTCATTTAACCCCATTTCAAACTATAAATATCCCCAAATGTGACGGCACAATTTATGTGCATCACACCAATTTGAAGAAGCAACTAGCCAGCCAACCTTATTAATAATTGTGAATAATGCCATAATGTATATTACTTACTTATTAAAGCCTACATGAAGGCATGTCCTGCATAAACATTAGAAATTACAGTACGAACTGTGTTAATGCATTTGTGAATCATTAGTAAAGTAAGTGACCTTTTGTGTCTTTGTTCATCATCTCTCCATGTTATGTACTGTATTCGATAATGTTAGTTAAATCACCCTTATCGTAAAGTGTTACCATATTGCCGCGCAGATTGTGCTGAATAAAAGAAAAAGCATATTTGTATTAACTTGTGGCAGATTTCTTAACTCTGAAATGTTATGCAAAGCTCTCTAGCCTCTGACAACTAAAGAAAACAACCAAGGTGCCTGGCCTTAGTGAGACAGCATCCGTTTGGCGAGAGCAACGTCACTGCGGTATCCAAATGATTAAAATACGAAATATTTGTAACTCAGGATATCTCAGAGGTCCAAATTATATATTTTTTATAATACAGAACAATAAACGCCAGTGTCAATATATATTACCAAGAGTAGTGATAAAAATTGCGGGAAATATATGTTTCATGTGTTGAAGGATTAAGTGATATGTCAAAAATCATTGTCCGGCCACATCCCTTTACATGGCAACACTCAAGCAGTCAGGAAAGCTGCAGCTCATTGGTAGAAGCCATACACACAGGGCATATCACCATTGCCTATTTATCTGAACTCGATAATAATATAAGTGACACAAGATCCCAATGAGTGATCAAGATCAGAGCCAAGAGCCGTGGCGTGACATCTGGCCACGCCTCCGAGGTTCTGAGTCTCAGAACGACACGGGGAGCCCCTCACTGAGACTTACTGATTCTCTAATCTGCATGATAAACACTTATCATGCAGCCCGCATTGATTAGGATGTGCTTGTCATTAATCATTAGGGGGTCTTTTGAGTTTGCTATTAACAAGGCCACCTGCACTCAGTCGGAGGGCACTGATTAAAGGGAGAACGCCTAAACGAGTCCAATTGTATTGTAGATAGCAGGGAGATGGGAATGTTTTGCAGAGTAAAACAATCGAGGTACTACCCCTTTAGGTGCACACTTAGTGGACATTTTGGGATGTTTTCTCCTGGATCGATTCCTGTATTTGTTCATGACCTCATTCCATGCCCAAGAACAACTACCTGGTTACTTTACCTGTGTGCCATATACATTTCTAACCATTCACCTACTTGGAATTCAGTGGGAAAAATTGGTCCACTTCCACATGAAATCACGCGCGTCACTCTTCCTCCCTAGTGTATATGCAACTTAAACAAAGAAAAGGGGCCCCCCCTGGGCTATTCCTTGGTGAACAACATGTGGGAAATTGCCCGGCTTTTAAAGCCTGTGAGTGCACTTATCTGGCAAATATTGAAAATAGATTACGGGGCCATTGGAAGGTAAGTGGTGCCATAACCAGGATTGATTGTCGCGGGGAGTATCACTGAGACTGCCTACATCACCTTGAGGGTCTCATCCGCTTAATGATGTCATGTGCCGCGTGCTTTCCTCCGCTTGAAGAATGCACACCATTTGCAATGGGTTTTGACACTCCACTTAAACTGCTATTCTAAGCAGTTAACAGCCAGCATCAGTGGACAATGGGGTGATGAGGGTGAAGAATAAAAAACACTCGGCTGTCACACACACTCAAAGATGACAAGGGCAATGAAAATGGCTTTATTATCCTGTCAAAGGCAACTTTCTGTGACAATATTTCACGGCACGGCAAGTTCTCTAGAAGGCTGTTAAACAGCATCTAGTAAAGTGGCTGATAGGCCAATGCTTGTTTCACATCTATTGTAAAGATCTATAAGGAGTTCTGTTGTAGGTGTGTTTGTGCAGCATATGTTACTTGTATTAGTGGGGAAGCCCCCACTAATGTGATCTCACTTATGTATTTATTTATTATTATTATTCCAGAATGAGGCCATGCAAATGGCTGCCGGTTCTGAAGTTGCAAATAATGCTAGCTAGCTACAGTACTGTTCATGAAGTGACTTAGATCATGATACTTACTTCGTCAAAGATAAGGCTAAAGTTATTTTGCTACCTTTTTTAGCTATTCAGTCTTTTTTGAGAGATCGGTATGTAGGTAGGTAGCTAGCTAGCTATTGGAACATGTTTTTTTGTATTCGGGAGATGGCCTGCTAAGTACCGGGAGATTATCTGTGTTACTGCCAGTTCACAGCTGAACACCGGATGCAGACCACACTTTTCAATTTCCACAGAAGTTGTAGCTTTTCTATTGAAGCGTCTGTTATACTAATACTATGAAAATAATACCTCCAGTTATATGTTTTTAGAAATGTGCGCCAATTCATTGAAAAAGTAAACTGATGTCTAATGTATTCAGAACCATTATTGAATACTTTCTTGAAACACCTTGGCAGTGATCACAGCTTTCGAGGCTACTTGGGTCTACCAGCTTTTACCAGAACAAATACATATTTTTTTAAACCCGAAAAAAGGTTCATTATTTTACTTTCTCCTCACAAATATTTATTCTCTATCCACAGATAAAAGCAACTATCATTTCACCCTGCCTGTAAATGTGGAAGCTTGAGGTCATGATTCCACTCGTGTAAAAAAAAAGTTAGACTAACCCTTTTGTCTATTCTTTCCATAACAATTGAACAATCTGTCCCTGACCAACCGCTTTCATAAACGATCTCAACCACAACCAGACAGGCTTCAAGACAGGTCACTTAACCAAGACCGCTCTCATCTGTGTCGCAGAGCTCACACTGCTCTCACACCCATAGATGCTGCCTTCTAACTATCTATAGAAATGCAATATCCTCCTCCCCTTTATGCTATAATGAAGAAACGCAGTCATGTGATTTTTGTTCGTGTTACCTCTCTTGTTTACATGGACAGATCAAGCTGGTCTGTGTATGCTTGCAATAAGGCATCAGAACTCTTACAAAGTACCAGGACATATTAGTGCAAAATCCTGTCTCCTCAGCCTCCGTCATCAGAAATGAAATGTATCTGACATATACCAACAACAACACAGCTGTTCAGTAGCCATATCACCAGTTTTTTCTTTCGTAAGCTTGTTAACAGCTTCCAACTCGCTTAGCATTTAAATCTCACTTAGCTACCCTTGAACACTTCAAAGATCAGTTTAATGTGTTAATGCGAGGCCCGCCACATTTCTAATCTAGTTCAGCATCACTGTATTTACTTTCATCCGGCCTCTCGTAGCCAGATTGCAAAAAACGAGGTCCCTCAGATTAGAAAACTGGCCAAGAACAACGAAAAGTTGCGACAAAATTATACTCCTCTGAAGTTTTTCGAAATCTTGGAGTACTGAGAGAAAGCCTTTGGTTGGTGTCTCCAGACTCTGTAGTGTGATTTGCATAAGAGTGCAAGCGCTCCTGTAAGCCTTCTCAGGGAAAAGGTGTGGACAGCCGCCAGTTCTGCGGTGTTTGGAAACGCCACGTCCAATTAGGGTCTTCCACCGTAAAAAGAGTGCCTGGCTGGCGCTGCCAGCCCCCTTCCCCGGGACCCTGAGCCCCTTCTCAGAGCCCATCAGCAGACAGGGTTGAGAGGTGCCATCTGACCATGGAGACGGGGCTTCCTAACTCTGCCAACAAGCTTCTGAGTGGATTTGGAGGTGTGTGTCCGCGGACGGGAAAATCTTTCCCCATCCGAAAAAGTCGATTAAAGCCAGCAGCTGCGTTTCAGGCTCTGCCAGGTACTCCTCTCCCTACAACAGACATGCGGAAACATGCGCACGCACGCACGCACACGCACGCACACTTCCCATACTTGACATCAATGAGCTGAGGGATTTGTCCAGAACACCAACGAGAGAGCCTTGGCTTGAAGGAAACTTTCCTTAATCGCCCTTCAAAATCAGTCTGAGGCGGACTCCTGTGGCCTGTCCCTTCAATTAGTGCAGACATCCTCTGTAGTTTGTACGGAAGTGTTTATGCTTTAAGAAACATAATGGCTCTTTAAAGTGACACACCTGGATTTATTGAGTGATAGATTATCGACAGGACTTGAGAGGGGGATGGAGCAGGCTGGGTCGAGTACAGAGAAAACAAAAGTAGCGTTTGTTTCGCTTTCTTTTTTCGATGATTCAACTATGTAACGTGGAAATATAATCCCACCTCTAAAACAATCGTCAGGATAAATATTTAACATTCATGTCATTTGTCCGTCCATATCGGGTATTACACAGTTTAGTCATTTTCTTCCTTTTAACTCTATTTTGCAATGCCTTGTTGGAGAAATGTAACACTACACTAGCCTATATTACTCAGCAGACACCAAATAAATGTCCAATGGGGGATGTGAAATCGATGTGCATTCTGTCTTCCGCCTCTTTTAGGGTCCTTGTAGACTCTCTGTGATTTTCAAAGTATGTTAATGTAATTTATTGAACCTCTTTCCTTAATCACACACATTGCCTACAATTACATACCTTGACAGCCACTGGACTTCTAATTGCTAATGCTTTTCCTAGAATTTGTCCTCTAATCCTTGTATGTGATTACTTATAGAAAGAAAAAAAAATTGCTTCTCCTCTTTAGCTTTTTACCCGCAAGGGCAATGGGTTTGAGTGTATGCCTGGAATGTCTTACCAGTATCTGTTTTGTGACTGTGGTTTGCTCAGGTGTTGCTTTTGAAACCAGACTATTATCTTAAGATAACTGCTATACTTTAACTCAATCCCATTGTGACCCTTTGATAATTGACTATGATCAACTGATTACTGATTAGTGGATAAGTGTAGATAACAGTAATCAAGGATCAAAAGGGTGACTCTACTGTGGACGACATTTGAGGGGTAGATTGATTATGTACTCTAGGTGATGGTATTTTGCAGGGGTGTGAGTGCAAAAATATATCCACTGATCAAAATGTATCAGCCTCTGGCCTGCAGCATTTCAAGGGTTGCAACATTTTGGAGGTCCTAAAAACTCAAAACTTTTGTTAATTCACACCTGGGAGGCCCCAGAAACAAGTTTTGAAAACATTGCCAAACATTCCTGCAGTAAATAAATATTGAATGAAAGATATTTTTAACTCAGATGTTTTTTTACTAAACCAATTATATTTGATCCTTATAGCACATTAAGAACAATAGGTGTTCTTATAATAGTATTCCTTAAGGTTGCTTGAAGAACTCCTGCCTAAAAGTACTTACTGAAATTGTTGTGTCATCATAGATATTTTATGTCATATTTCATTATACTTTTGTCCAACGTGACCATCATTCGGAATACTGATTATTACTCTTGATGTATTTCAGTAATATAAACATCCAGCATAAACATTCAGCACATGTCGTATAAGGCTTCAGGTTGTTCTGCTGAAGTTTAGTGACAAAGAACTATATTTTTTTAAGAGTACTTAAAGGCCAAAGGAAAGGAAATGAATAAATGCACAGTGGAACTGGTAACTTCAAAATATACTTGACTCGCACCCTGTGAAATATGCAAATAAATAATATGTATATCCTTCCAGCTGCGCAATTCAATTCCGGTTCTGGATGGTTTAACAAGTTTTTAGATTCTATATGGTTCTTCAGAGAAACTATGTATATGGAAACTAATGTTTCCCACAAGTCATCGTCCTTTTATTTGGTTCCAACTAGTACGTTTTTATTGTCAGCGTCTCTAATGAAAATAACATTGAATTGAGAAATCCCTGATATGATTAAAAATACAATGAAAATGAATGGTAAAATGAACCGGCTCATGAATGTGTTGATCATAAAAATAAAACACCTGAACCATTTCCTAAATTGCCACTTCATGTGAGCAATGGGGAAGTAACACATTAGTAAAATAACACGATAGCCCACTGAGAGAATAACTATATTTTTGTCTAAGCCTGCTTACTGGAAAAGTCCCCTGAGCATACAACACAAATGACAGTGGATCTTACGTTGTTGTTTCTCAGTCACATTCAGTAGTATATTGGAATTGCAATGGCTTTATTGTTGTTATGTAATCAATATTCAGACATAGAAAATAGGTCTCCAACATTGCCATAATACGAGGGATTGTTCCCCACTAATATCATGTCAATGTCAGTAATGTTTTCCTCCTCCACATTACATTATTTTATTAGGAAAACCAACAGAACCTACAGTGTGGAAAGAGGAACTTCTCTCCATTTAACTTACTTAAAAACAATACATGCCATTTTAACCGATATTGCTTAAATCTGTATTAACTAATTGTCATCAATCAAAGTCAAATGGCTAATGCAATTCAAACAGTAGCATGAACAATCTGAGAGAAAAGCAACAGGCTTTAGAGTGAAAGATTGCTCAAGTGTGTGACGGGTTCAAAATACTGCATGTGATTGTGTCCTTGAGCAAGGCACTTAACCCTAATTTATTCTGTAAGTCACTAAGTCACTCTAAATAACAGCAGTAAATGCAAAGCCAATTAGAGTAGAAAATCCACAATGTTGTGAGGAACTATAATTTTTCTAACTGTAGATTATGTAGTGCATCCATTTTTTATAGTGTCTTTTTTTGTCATATCACAAAGAATACAGACGAGTCCATAAGTATTCAAACACACGTTTGTTTTCTTTTTTATTAGCTCTGTTCACCATTGCATTGTATTTCTGTAGGTGTGAACCTTGAATGTTATGTTAACCTTTCCCGGATTCCTCTGAAGGTATTTACAAGCATTAACTAATTTGGGAAACTGTCATACTTGCCTAATAAAAGACAGCTGTAAAGGCAATGGTCCAAATACTTTGGTAACTGTGAACAGGTTGCCAAAAACACATGATAATAGTATAATTTCAAAGTGGTTAATCCTCCTGGAAATACCCATAGCTATGCACAGTTAATAAAAAAGTTAACTTCGATAACCACTTATCAGATAAATCGTCAATAATGTAATGAAAGTTAGCGATTAACAATAACTTAAAAACAGTAGTTTGCAATTACTGTACCTGCTAGAAGCTAATAGTTCTTTCCATTGGTTTCCTAACTTCCTGACTACATCAAATTGCATTTGTCCTTTTCCATGAACGCAAGGGAACCTGAAGTTGTTTTTAAGTTACTCCTGTTTTTGAAGATCTATTGGCTTAGACTCAAGGGTTTTTAATGTTTTTATGACATTTTTGGGTTGCGGAGTTAAATGAACAGAAATTAATTACCTGAAGTTAACTAATCTGGCAAAGGAAAAAACTAAAAAAGTCACAAATATTGTATAATAGTTAAAATGTGCATAAACAACACAGTAGCTAACTGCATTATACTACTGGGAAATACTTTCACAAGACAAACGATGCAGAACAAGATCTTTGCTTCCTCCCTCCCCTCCAGCATATTCACCCCACTCAACTTTCAAATACTTTTTTTCCTCCCTCTGTGGA
This sequence comes from Novumbra hubbsi, assembly GCA_016801125.1. Classification (NCBI taxonomy): domain Eukaryota; kingdom Metazoa; phylum Chordata; class Actinopteri; order Esociformes; family Umbridae; genus Novumbra; species Novumbra hubbsi. The sequence goes on along the minus strand of JACXGK010003907.1, from coordinate 11,584 downwards.
AGGAAAGGAAATAGTGATGTTGCTGTAATGTACTGAACCAAAGAATTATATTGTTGACAGGCCAACAGACAATACTATAAAAGACTTACTTCTCACGGTCATGCCAGAGTTAGTGTTTCGAGCCCCTCTTAGAATTTGTGTGTTTGAGCTAAGAGTTGTGTTGTTGTGCCTTGGATTCCCCGATTCCTACTGCAGTTGTGGATACCTACCCCATGCCGGTGCGATAAACACAGGCGAGACGAGAGCAGTCTTTGTGAGACAAGCGTTGATCCATAAAACGCACGTTATCCGTTTTGCTCTCACAAGCCGCACAAGGGTTGTTAGAAGGTGTGATTTGTTTCATTTATTATTATTTTCGCGTCGTTTTCATGAACTTAAAAACTCTGCAAAGATGTAGCCGACTTTGGATATTCCTTGCCCACTAAGCAAACTGTTCCTACACTATTTAAGTCTTCCCCCTTGAATCCACAGTGGCCCTGATGCTTACAGGGTACACCATGTCAAGGTGAGGCTAAATATGATGGCAGAGGAAGCAGATGAATCAGAGTACTGAATTTAAGCTTTTCCACTGGGGACTATAATAGTTCCAAACGAGTTTAAAGGCTGGATTTTGCCTTCAGCACAATACCTTGCAACTCCTTTAATGTTGTATCCATATGCGTTTTCCATACAGGGGATCGTTGTGTTGCTACAGCAGCGTTTAATGTAATTCACAGGTAGAATACAGTTGCTTGGGATGTTGTTCTAGGAAATCTGTAAGGGGTTGTTAGAAGAATGATAATGATGATATTGTTTGGCCCCAAAATGGAGGAACTTGTGTGACCAACCCCTACATGAAGATGGAGTTGTTGCTCGATAAATAGTCACTTCTTATCACTAGTCGATCTCTGACACCTGCTTGACTGCCACCAATACACTTTAAAAGCAACTGTATACGCTGATCTCAACTGCCCTCCATTTAGCCCCTCCTTACGAAATGTCAAAATATAATTTTTTTATTGCAGCCCAAACATTTTGAAACGTTCAACCCCTGGTTGGTGTAATCATTGAAAACAACTTTCTCCTATTTATTGAGATTACTAAGGATTAGGGTTGGTTCAACAATTTAATTGGCCTAGTACGTGTTAGTTTACTACAGCAAATGCTCTCTGGAAATTTACTTGACACTTTTTACTGTAACTCCGACAACATTTTTGTTTTGTCACTGGCTTCCTCAAGCACCGTTAATAATAATGGCGTTAATAAACTGGTGTGTGCAATATGCTCTGACATAAAACATTTTTGTTAAAGATCAGACTTAACTCAAAAGGTATTGCACGCAGTTACAACAAGCCCCAGTTCTGTGTACATTCATTTTTAATTTCATAAGACATCGGAGTGCCCTTCCGATCGCGCCAGTTACCACTCAAACCAATTGTGAACCATGATGTTAAACTAAAATCCTTGTACGGTAAATCGTGTTTTAATGTTGTATCGTCTGAGTGTACAACTGAAGACAACAAAACAAATGGAATGAAACAGCTCCAGCTGCAGTGGAGACTTTCGACTCGCTCAGTGGCTGCGTCTCCGATTCCTCTGACCCGGCGGACATGACACAGATCGATGGTGCTCTCCCATCAGCGTCTCCAGCTGCCAGATGGCCAGTGGGTCTCCAGTCTCCTGACATTCATCAGTGTCTCCCAGTCAGATGTCCCCACAGCAGTGGCCTGACCCCAGCATGGAGCGATGTCTGCCTGGCCCCAGAAGCATCGCCCCAGCCTCTCTCCTTCATGGGCTGAGGGGGACAGGTCTTTAATGATGCCACAGAGCTGAGCTGGGGGGGGGGGGGGGGGGGGGGGGGGGG
>JACXGK010003906.1:27366-41725 GCA_016801125.1 Novumbra hubbsi | reverse complement strand
GGGAGCCGGGGCCTTGTCCACCACGGCCGAGGGAGCCGGGGCCTTGTCCACCACGGCCGAGGGAGCCGGGGCCTTGTCCACCACGGCCGAGGGAGCCGGGGCCTTGTCCACCACGGCCGAGGGAGCCGGGGCCTTGTCCACCACGGCCGAGGGAGCCGGGGCCTTGTCCACCACGGCCGAGGGAGCCGGGGCCTTGTCCGAGGGCGCTCCTCTGCCCACCGATGGTTCTTACAGATTTGATTTTGAAGACCTTGATTCAATCAACCCTTTCCAAACAGGAGGCTCCAAAATTCCGAATTCACCTGTTCTTGGTAGAAAGTTTTCATGCGGCGCTCTTCTGAAGGTGGACGGTCATGACCACCTGGTGAAGGAAATTGTACCAGCAGCGACAGTTGAGGTAGACCAAGAGGCACTTACCCAGGCAGAGATGAAACCTGCTCCCAAGGAGGCCAGCAAGCTAATCAGTGACCCTGTGCTTCTGCCCAGTTCCTCCCCTCCCAAGGATGGCCCAGTGAAACTTGAGTTTAATTTTGACGATGAAAAGGTTAAGCGTAAGCCGCTCTCTAAAAAGTTTGGCAAAAGGACTGTTGGTGTGAAGGCTGTACCCCAAGAGAAGAAAGAACCTGCTCCCCCTAAGGAATCGCAGTTAAAGCCAGTGTTTAATAATGATACTGAAATCCCTGTTCCTATGGGTTTGTACAGTTTTGACTCAAAGTTTGATGACCCAAGCTTCAATCCATTTGGCGCAAATGCAAAAATGGTTGACTCTCCAGTCTGCCAGGTAAAATCCATTCCACAGGCCAAGGCAACCACTTCAGTCACCGCTTCCTCCTGTGAGGATATTGTAGAGCTCGTTCAGGATCAAACCACACCGTTGCCATGGTAAGTTAACCATGTTTTTGTTTAAGCACAATGTTAGTGTTGTTGTTTTTGATTGTTTTGTAGTGATTTCATCAGGTCCAGGCTCATAGACTACACAACTCTTACTTGGTCTGGTGTTCTTACTTTCAGTGTTCAGATTGCCAGAGAAGAAATGTCAACGACTGACATTGGTCATTCAGACTTAAAAGTAATTAATACTTTAAAATTGTACAGACTATTGAAGCAAAGCTATAAATGTGATTAATAGTGACTTACTTAAATCTGTATTTGTTTTGGGTAGAAAAACATCCCCCTGGATCAGAAGTTTATGATGGACTCTTGTGAAGTTCAGTCTGGCTCTGTCAAGGAGAAGGAACTTCTAACTGAACCTGACCAACCTTCACTGAGCCCCCCAGAACCCTTTGAGCAAAGCCAATTTGAGCATAACTCTCAGAATGGCATATCTGAATTTGAGGAGTTTGTTCCTGGAACCACATGTAAGTCAATTTATTTTACCGTCCAAATCCGTGGCTGTATGTGTATTGAATTGATCAAAGCAAAGAATCCCCTATTTATCCCTAGTCATGGCAAACGACTTTGATGGGCAGATGGACTACTTGGAGCAGTTCGGTTCCAGCAATGTAAGTCAATGCTTTCTATATTTTTAGGGCGAGCCTGGCTGAAATTATTCTGCTGCACCCCAGGTGCAATGTCTTCCATTGATTAGTAATGCATGTTTAGCCATTATTGCTTGCTAAAATCTGGTTGTGAAATGGTCAGTTTAGAAGTGATTTTAAATGTTTCTGTTCTGTAGTTATACTCTGACATTGAGGAAATAGGCCCATTTAAGCGCGGTACAACGAGTTGCATTTTGTTAATGACTTGTGACTCATATGGGGTGTTAGCCCTTTGTTACTCTTCTGGTCTGATGTTGGCATTCCGGCTTTGTGCTTCATTATACTTTGCCTTTTCAGTTCAAGGAGTCCGCACTTAGGAAACAATCACTGTACCTTAAATTTGACCCTCTACTGAGAGACAGTCCCAAGAAGTCTGGATGCCCTGCAGGACTCGACCTCCCTCGAACTGCTCCGTTTGCTTCGCGGTAAGCTGCTGAGCCCTGTTCTAACAGTAAATGTGTGTTTACTAGTGTTGAAGATTTAGCCTGTTCTCTAATGTTTTTTTTAAATGCTAAGATGACTTGAGGTGTTTTGACCCCATCTAATGAGCTTGGTCATTATTTTCCAGCATTGATGCCCTGAAGACTGGAAACATAGGTCTGGTGAATGGACTGAAACCGGTCAACTCCAGAATTCTTGATGTCTCACCACCTGTAATTTACCTCAGTCCTCATAGAACCTACTATAATGTAGTTGAGATGTATGGGTAATTATTTAATTGATGTCTTCTCTCCTTTTTAGATTCATGTTGTGTGTCCTCTGACTCCTTTCGTGCAGAACTCCCCTATGTTTGAAGATTTCCCCCCACTTGCCAACACCGACGATAACATCATAGAGGTGCTGAAATACAGTCAGCAGGACATGGATGCTGCCATTGCCAAGATCCAGAAAGAAGTAATGAATTATTTATTATTAAAGTCATCCCATACAAACATGAACATTTTGATCAGTGTGTTTTCCTTTTATAGGCTAATGAGAAAGAGGATGAATGGAAGGCCAAGTATGAAAAGCTATCTCTGGATAATCATGAAATGGGGTAAGAAAGGCCCATTTGAAGATTTGTTTGGGTGCTGATTCTGATTTGAGCCCTAATTTAAAGTTTGTTTTTGTTTTTTTACAGGAAAATTATGTCTGAGTTTGAAGCAACTATCTCTCAGATACTGGGTATGTTATGTTTTAGAAATACCATATTAAAAGAATGTATTTACAGTGTAAATGTAATATTGTCCCTGTCTGTTAGCTGATAAACAAAAGGGAAAGGAGATGGCCCAGGCTGAGATCACTAAAGTCCTGCAGGATAAAGAGCAGGTATCCCAGGACCTGAGTGCAATGGAAAGATCCTTCTCTGATCTCTTCAAGAGACTGGATAAGTACAAAGAGGTCATCGAAGGTTATAAACAGGTATGCAAAAACTACTTTTCTTGCCTTGCAAACTAAACTCCTCTGACCAAATAATGCTATATAAAAAAGTTTCGAGACTGGATCCATAATCACCTAGTCACAATTTTGGGTGCAAGAAAGCATTTTTTGCTGATGACATTTTACTTTGAGTAGCTACATGACTTAATCTCTTGGCCCTTCTACATTGTTCTCCTAAGAATGAAGAGATGCTGAAGAAATGTGCTCAAGATTACCTGGCGAGGATCAAAAAGGAGGAGCTGCGCTACCAGACTCTGAAGGCCCACGCTGAGCAGAAGATTGGCCTGTAAGCCTCAAACATTATTTAGCCTGCAATATGAACATAATTGTGTTCCTGGGATTGAGTGTAATGTGGCTGACATCCTCAGGGCGAATAAAGAAATTGCAGAGGTCCGGTCTAAACTAAAGTCAGAGGTTTCAGCACTGCAGGCCCAGCTGCGAAGGGAACAGCTAAAAGCCCAGTCACTGGAGAATAGCCTTGACCAGAAAGTAAGTCCCCGAGCCGCTTTCAATGTTTGCAATTTTTATTTTGCTTAACTTGGAGTTCATTTATGTATTTGTGTCCCTTCAGGTGAAAGAGACTGAGGAACTCACAAATCTTTGCGATGAACTCATTGCTAAAGTACAGAAGGGCTGAGTTTAGCCATACGTCATTGTCTTTACTGCTGTTCACATTTCCAATGTGATCCTTTTGATAAACATCTGTCACTTTCTCAAGTTGCATTGTAAATAAAATTTGCTGCTCTTTATTGGAGATGACACATTAAGCTCACTAGTGCCTATCTCAAAGTAATTTGTTAGTATGTCTTATCAATGTTGTCTTGTGCCGTCCCATCTTATTGTAATAAAATAGTTTTCCTAATCATTGTTATGCCTTGCTTGTTTGTTCCCCTATTCCTATTTTAAGCCACAAGGAGTCACTGTTTAGCCTGATTCTGTGTAAGGTAGTACAGTGTTTGCCACAGCTGTTGTTGGTTTCATACAGTCGTTGTGAATTCTGAGCATCGCAGTTCCATTTCAGGGGCAAACGACAGACGTTTCTGGTTGTGACCCGTAATGACTTCATGTCTCCGTTATCCCTCGCCTGGCTGTCTCTAGAGCCAACACTGCAGTTGTACAATGCTTACATTAGGCTGGCCCTGATACAATGCACTCCTTCTTCTCCCAGCAATCACAGAGTCCTGTCACATCACTCCCAGAGCAGGACAATGCCTTTTCTAAACGGTGAAAGGAAATCCTCCCTAGATTTGAGGTGGTAGTATGGGCAGAGGAAGGGCTGCATCCACTTAATTGTGAGAGATGCTGGTCAGTTGGTGTAGCCTTGCAGGGGCCATCCTTCTAAAGTGCTGTGAGTGCTCTCTGTCTACCTGTATCTATTCAGTCATTCAATGCTAGCTGCCCTCTGTCTCACCCTGTGTAGATCACTGCTTTTCTAGCCATGTCTGCTGTGGAAAGCTCACCTGTTCCTTTAGGGGCCTCTTGATTGGTTTTATCTAGCAGGACAGGTACCTGCTATGTAACCATCCCCTGCATAGCCTGTGGGACTAAGCAGGAATGCAGACTGTCACACGAACTTGAACGACCGTCGGCAAACTAAATTCTTCCGCTAACATGGTCCTTCATGGCATGTTGTTTTCTGATGGGGGAATAAAGCTGGCCATCACTAGAGTGGAACGCCCAAGAGGAAACGTGTTCATGTGCTTGTCCTTTAATTGTTTGCAAATGACTTCACTTTAAAGGCGTACATCATACAAGGGGTACAAGATTGTCAAACACAAGTAATTGAATAAACCATGATGCAATGTCCTTCATATCATGTATAGTACATTGCAACTACAATTAATCATACATATTTAAAATATAAAATGGCTGATGTTGAAAAATAAACAATACATTTCTGAAACAAAATAATTTATGTGTTTAATGTGTATATAAATTGGATACATATGTAAAATATGTTTGAATTAGACTGCAGTCCGAGTACTAATTATGGTGTTCACTGCAACATGGGATATATTTGAGCTCACCTCGTGCAGTGATTCTATGAAACAGCCAATCAAAAGGCTAGTGGTGGTAACCTTGGTGGCATCTGTATTCTGGCAGTGAGTCCACATTAGAGCATTCATCTATACTTCGCAGTCTTTTAAATGGCTATGATTTACATGCCTACGAAAATGCAACCAATGTATAATACCCTTTCAAGGCCTTCATGGGTGACAACATAATTAATGGACACTTATCAATAGTGGTCAGGGTTGAAGGGATGCACATTTTAACAATAATTAAACCTTTACAAAAATCTATCGGAAAAACCTGAGTATGAGCGCAAAAACAGCTCTTTTATGTAATATTCCAAACTGCCTTCAAAATCATCGCCTAGTATTGTTTAAAAACCCAATGCAGCCTCTTTTTCCTCAAAATTTAATTTCTGGGTAAATAGTCTCCAAAGAATAGTTTCCTTATGAAATTGTCAAAATGGCTTTAATGCAAATAGAGATGTAATCTAGAGAGTAGCTATTATGGCAAAGAGGTTTGGAACTCTGTAATTGGTCTATATTATTATCCAAAACTCAACCCATGCAAAACCTGCTTATTAGTTCTTTTACCATTGCGAAATAACACTGATGAAATGTCATCACACTATTATTACATTGTTATTTCTTTTGGCATTTGTATGATATGGCAAAATTCTGACTGGGCACTGGGCCTTTAAGTACTGTATCTGACCAGTGCACATCACGAGTTGGAAGTGTTGAGTAGCCCCTCGGGCCGGGCCGGCACTGTAACGAGCACATTTCCACTGGTGATTTCAGTTGTGATTTCACTATGGCAGCCATTCAGGCCCGAAACTGTAAACTTGCTCACGTTGTACAGTACTGAAGGATCCATGTGAAGCCTCTGTTAAGTCAAGTTGAATTGAGATCCAGTACAGGTAAGGAGCAGCCCCAGGTGTGTGTAACCAGGGGGCAGTTCTGAGGGACGGTTCATAGCCCAGAACCTCGATGTGCTGTGCTAAGCAGTCCTTGAGGGGCAGAGGAAGCGGTACGACATCTGGCACAGGGCTAACACTGAAAGTGAATGTGCTGGTGCACCTTCCCATCCACATGGGAGTGGGTGTGTGTGTGGATGTCTGTGTAGATTTTGGGGTAGATTTTTGTGGGGGGGGCAGAGCCCCCTTGAGTCAGGATAAGTTGCTGCTGAGCTAAATACTCATAGTTTATGGAGCCCAGGCAGTCCTTCTCTGGCATGGAGGAGGTGGAGGAGGGAGCAACACAGCTCCTGTCTCGGTGAGGCCGCCGCTGGGAGGTCTGGAGGACCTGAGCCGCCGCTGCCATGGCGCCAGGAGGGGGACAGTGCTTCTTACTCTGGCAGAACCACAGTAGCATGGTACCGAAGATGAACACCATGCCGGCGGGGAGGCCAATGATGACGGGCCAGGGGAGGGTGCTGGAGGTGGGGGGGAACACTGGGCTGATGGGTGGCTTGGTGTCTGCGGGAGTAGAGGGCATACAACGGGGGGATCGGTCAATAAACATACACTGCTCGAGAAAATGAAGGGGACACTTAAATAACACGGCGTGTCTTGATGAAGGAAATTCATCAAAGATCGAAATCTTTACTGTACCCTGTGTAATTCGTTGAGAACAAAGTGACATAACAACGGTCAATGGAAACCAGAATCACCAACCGATTGAGGGGTGGATTTAAACCGAAAATAAAGGTTAACAATTGAAATCACAGGCTGTCTAACTTGTGTGACTTTCATCACGGCAACTCATAATGTGACTCAATAGTGTGTCTGGCCCCCACACGCCTGTACGCACTCCCGACAACATCTCAGTATGCTCCTGATTAGACATCAAATGGTGTCCTGGGGGATCTCCTAGACCTGGATCAGGGCATCAGTGAGCTCCAGGAGATTCTGTGGCGCTATTTGGCAGTGTCGGATGCACCGATACATATTATCCCAGAGGTTCTCATATGGATTCAGGTCTGGGGAACGTGATGGCCAGTCAATGGCATCAATGCCGTTGTCATTTGGGAACAGTCTACACATTTTGTCCTCCACCAGGAGGAACCCTGGGCCTACTGCACCAGCGTAAGGCCTGAGGATTTCATCCCGATACCTAACAGCAGTCAGGATATCGTTTGCTAGCACTGTGAGGTCTGTGGGACCCTCCAAGGATATGCCTCACCAGACCATCACTGACCCACCACCAAACTGGTAAAAAAAACTGGGAGACACAGCAAACCTTCTTGCGACGGCACGTATGGATGTGCCATCCTGGAGGAGCTGGACTGCCTGTGCAACCTGAATGAGCTGCAGGTACCACCTTATTCTACCAGTAGTGACACTATCAAAACACAAAACTAGAGAAGAAACAGACAGGAAGGATAAGAAAAGAGCATTCGTCTGTGTCCACCACCTGCAAAATCAATCCCCATTTGGGGGTTGTTTTGCCTCTCCAGTGCACCTTTCATTTACACCAAAACAGGTGATATTGATTCACAATCAACAGATTGATATCCCGGAAGTTTCATTGACATGGTGTTACACTTTGACGATTACATGTTCCCTTAATTGTTTTGAACAGTGTACAACAGTTCAATAATAATATAACTACAAATTCAGACGGTCTTAAAAGCAATGGGTCTAGAGTAGGGGTGGGCAAATATTTTGGCTCGGGGGCCACATCAGGATTTTGAAATGAAATGGAGGGCCACATTTGTTTTTGTAATTTGTTAATCATAATTGATTTGGAGGCCAGAAAAGGGCAAAAGGTAAAACATACATTACATATGTACAGTAGATCCCATATAAGGTGTAAATAGTTAAAATTCTGACTCAGATGTATAACAATGGGCTGGTGAGTTAGTTTTTTAATTCCCCCCAAAATAATTTTATTACATTCCGTGGGCCGGATGGGACAGCCACGCGGGCCGCATTTGGCCCTCGGGCCGCAGTTTGCCCACCCCTGGTCTAGAGCATATTGTCCTTCTGTCACCCTTACTGACCCTGAACAATGAATAATAGTTAACAAATGTGTGGTCTTTTTGCCACAAAAGCATGACTTTCTCTCTGTTTTTTTATACACAGAAAAGCCAGCCTTCATCCTAACAGGTGCATTGAAAGGCTTGTATTGCTCCTTTAGGTTCAGATCCAATTTCAGTAAACAAGGGAAATGAAATGTATTGTTAAGTTTTGGAAAATATAAAAAATAATGATAAGCGCATTCATTGGGACGGTGGCAAAGGTTTCTGGGAGCTTTACAGTTTTTGTCCTTGTTAGATAGGATACAGCAGAGGGCTGGCAGACTGGCAGACTGGCTCTGGGTTTACCTGGCAGGACCGTGAGGAAGGCGCTGCGGAAGCTGTAGCCCATGGTGTTGGCACCGAGACAGATGTACATGCCGGCGTCATCCTCCTTGGCGCGGGTGATGAGCAGCTTGTTGAGGTAGGAGCCGTCAGGGCGTGACCACACCTCGCCCGTCGGCAGCACCACAAAGCGATGGTCGCCCACCTCGATGGTGGAGTTGTACCGACCCTCCTCGTTGGACTCCACGCGCTTGAGCCACTGGATGACGGGTTTGACGTCGCTCCTCACTTTGCACTGGAACGAGGTGGTCCCACCGTAGTCCACTGTGGTGTTGACCGGGTGCGTGCCCGTTAAGACGGGCTTGGAGTTTGTCCTCTCTGAGGAGACACGGTTGACAAACTGTCACAACCATCACAAAGTTAAACACACCAGACCCTTTGAATGAGATGCCAACAGAGATATCCATACATTTATTAGCCTCAGGCCTAGAACATGTAATTGTGGCAGAGCGAGAGAGAGACCACATGTAACGCAAGAAGTATGTATGATTAGTTTCCTCTGTGCTCTGCTCCTGGTTGTACAACTAACATGTATGAGGGGGTGAGAGGCTGGAGACAGCTGGGCCCTAATCAGCACCAGCACCCCCTCCTCCCCCCACACACCAGAACATAAGCCTCATTCTCAGACCTGCCTTCTCAATATGCTTCCCATGTACGTGATTTGATGAGCACATTCATCCATGGAGCTGGAATATGAGTGAGACTGAGGGTGATCCGAGAGGAGGGATCTCCAAAATGTTCGGGTTCTTCCTCATATCCAGAACCCAAAAATACTGTGATTAAATGGCAACTGTATCGATTTATTTCACAGCATCTATAGAAGTGTCTGTAGAACTGTGAAATACTGTATTGTGCGGTTGTGAAATAATTGACTAATAATGAACAGATGACTGCAATATAAAAATAAATATTTACTAAAAGTATATTAATTTGGATATTAATTCATTGTATACTAATACAAATGCATGACTAAATTGACTACATATTGTACACCTTGAATATATGACTTCAAAATAAGACATGATACCAAACCCACCACTGGTGTGATATAACTTTCTCTACTGGCAAAATATGTTTTTAATCAGTGTCATAAGTGTTTAGTGAACATAAATCAAGATCATAGAGGTCTGACCGTGCACACTAGTGGTAGATTTGGTGTCAAAATTCTTTGTATATTTAGCTTATTTTCATGGTGTACAGTGCCAGCTAAAGGGTGAATGGCAGAGAGCAGTCTACTAACTTTGTAATACTGTACAAATAAATCAAAATGTCCTTGCAATGGAGGGGGGAAAATGTAACAATTGTGATCTAAAATAAAAAATGTTTTGATCACAAAAGACTAAATAGGGACTTAAAACAAACCCCCTTCTGTCTTATACAAAAAAAACATTTGGAATACAGGATATCTACTATTTTCATTATTGATAGTGATTTTTATGTATCTTTATGAACACTGTCAATACTTTCTCACATCCCTGAAGAATTGTATTTTCTGGGTTCTTACCCCAGGGACATTACCATGTTTAGTGATTTATTTTATTTATACAGGGAGAATGAATCTTAGACCAGAGTCTCTTTTTGAGTTGAGCCCTGTGTTACAGCAATAAAAACAAAACATACAGAATTATGCCACACATATAGCCATCCCAAATCACCACAAAAATTTAACTTTACAATCGTTTGAACCGCCTTGAACGTCCTTCAAGATGTTCTGCAGAAAAATCCAAGAGTAGAGGGCATTGTCCTTTAAAAACGTTCTAATTCCCTCTAACGTAAGACTCAGGACTCTGTGACTGTATGTGTGTATGATACTTATGTATGACTCAGGACTCTGTGACTGTATGTGTGTATGATACTTATGTATGACTCAGGACTCTGTGACTGTATGTCTGTATGATACTTACATATGACTCGGGACTCTGTGACTGTATGACTGTGTGATACTTACGTATGACCTCCAGCTTGTAGGTGGCGTTGATCTCCCCGGCCCGGTTGGAAACCCGGCAGGTGTACCTCCCGGTGTTCTCAGGGCTCAGGTTCTTCAGGCTCAGGGTCCACTTCCTCTGGCGCCCCTCGCCCACCTGGTGCCCCTCGTCCACCTGGCCCACCTGGCGCCCCTCGCCCACCTCGCCCGCCTGGCGCCCCGTCAGCAGTCTGTCATCCTTCAGCCACACGATGTCCGGGCGGGGGTCACCGCTGGCCATACACTTCAACCGCACGGAGCTACCCACGGGCCTAGCGATGACCCGCTTTCTCATCTTAGCAGGCTGGGTGAAACGAGGCCGCACTTCATGGAGAGGAAACAAAGCTTAGGTTATACTACCTGGCGTAGATGGATTTCAACATGCTGAAGTTAAGACTCCATGTCACGCAAATACATTTGCGGTTGTATGATCTTACCTAGTTTTCCTGGTGAGCTGTCAAGGCCAAACTCTGCGTCTGCCGCGGCAGGAACACTTGGCCTGGACTTATCAGCACCAGAGTCCTCTGAAGGGGAAGTGGGACAGAACATATCACTGAAACACTGCAAGAAAAATGAACGTTTCATCATGGCAGACTTCTAAATGTAGAAATGTGAGCCAAATAGACACAAAACATGTCCTTGCTGGTCTTGTTAACAGAGAATGATGACAGATGATAAGGTTAACCTATTATGGTTTGAATAGAGCTAAAGACCATTTGGACTAATATCAATTGGAGTGAACTTCTAGTTGTGATCTCAGATGGATGTACCTTTGGATAATTATAAGCTTGCAAACGGTTGATAATCAATTCAAAGACACAATTTGAACACTATCAAAGTTATGTTGGAGTAGACACCATTTTGTTGGTGATGGACTCTGTCTAACTCTGGACACATGTATTACTCAACAAACATTGGCAAAATGTGTCAGCTGAATTCATTAGGGTTTTTTTTCCAGACAATGCCATTGACACAGCCGTCCTGACAAAATGTCTATAGCCAAACAAGGATAGTGAAAAACAGTCATCGCTCTGAGTAAATTTAGCATTTCTAGGATCCAACGAGGGGGAGCATGATAAGGTCACATGTTGTAACGTTTGGATGTAATATGATCAGTTTTCATGAGCACAGCTCCAGAAGACAGCTGGGGAGTTGATGTCACTGAGAGACTGACTTCATGAGGTGGAGCTAAGACATGGCTTAGTGAAAATATAATTAGTGTAACAGAATAGTTTGCAATGCATATCAGCTTTAAGAGATAGACCCTGATCCATTTATGGAGCATATCCCGTTCCTTACCAATTACTGTCATTCATAGGAAGAGCAAACATTACGCCCGACCACAGATCAGCTTTAAGAGATAGACCCTGATCCATTTATGGAGCATATCCCGTTCCTTACCAATTACTGTCATTCATAGGAAGAGCAAACATTACGACAGATCACAGATCACAGTAGCAGAGGGGGTCACCATGACGCAGGTCGTTAACATATTTCATTTTAGTTTTATTATAAACTGATACTGTATAGCAGTGTTGTGGAACACCACAGAATGAAATATGACAATCTGAAAAGCAATGTAATAAACGTTTATTTAAAGTTTAGGCAAATATGCTTGGCTAATTGGCTAACTTAAAGAACTGTAGTAATTGGCTAACATAAAGAACTGTAGTAATTGGCTAACATAAATAACTGCAGTAATTGGCTAACATGAAGAACAGTCACACCAGTTTCATATAGAGAGGAGGGGGTTCATTTGGGAGATGAAGAGGTGGAAGAAATAAGTTTCCTGACAAATCCATCAACCATCAAGGTTGACAAAAGCAAAATCCATCAAATACTTCAAGAGAACAGTTTCCTTCCTGACACAACACAGTAGTGTGATCCTCTATATCAGTGGTATTCAAATCTGGACCTCGAAGCCAGTTCCACTCCATTCTTTCACCCCTAATTACCAGGTGGGTGCAATTCACGATGAGGTAAACAGAAAACCAGCAGGCTCCGGACCTCGTGGGGTAAGATTTGACTACCCCTGCTCTACAGGATGCAACACAGTCACTCCTCGTAATCCATATAGAACAAGATATGACACTAACAAGAGGTTCAGGAAAACCTTAATCGATCACACACCTTTACTGTTCTAATGATGCTGATAACAGGTTTCTAAAAGCAATAAGGCATCTTGGGTGTTCTGGTATTCTGCCCCTGGTTCCAGGCACCCCACAAAGCATTGTGCCCAAGAACTGCTCTAGCTGTGGTATATTGGCCATATACCACACCCCGTTGCCCCTTATTGGTTAAAAGAAAACTGTGCTTTAGTCTTTAGACTTCTAGATTCTGACATCCCACACAGTGAATGTGCTATTGTGTAGCATGTTGGATTGAGGGATGACGGTCTCATTTGGGCCATGTGATTTGCGGTGTGCTTTGGACAGTTTGGACTGTAATTGCAAATTGCCTCTGATTGGTTTCAGGTGCAACAGAGACTGGAAGGAGCGGAGCACTTTGTGCTAAGTACGGACCTGTGCTAAGTACGGACCTGTGCTAAGTACGGACCTGTGCTAAGTACGGACCTGTGCTAAGTACGGACCTGTGCTAAGTACGGACCTGTGCTAAGTACGGACCTGTGCTAAGTACGGACCTGTGCTAAGTACGGACCTGTGCTAAGTACGGACCTACGTAAAGAGTGAGCGCCAGTGTTGCCTCCTAAACCCAGGCAGGTTGTAACACTCATTGACAACTGGTTAATCTGATGAAATGATGTTGTGGAAATGTTTTAAGGTTTAGTACATAGTACATAGATTACAACTACGTGTTTGATTGGCTGTGTGGATTTGGGAGACCGCCAGCAAGAGATTAACTTATTAGTTATTGTTTCACTAACAGGTGTTGTGTCAACTTTGCGCAAATGTTGTTGTTGTGTGGTCACTGCATTGCTGTATTTATAGAGATCTAGTGAAAGAGCATCTTGCATGTTAGCTACGAATTAGACCATGTTCTAGTACCTTAACCCCTAGCCCACCCAAGCCAGCCTGTTAGACCCTGTTCTAGTACCTTAACCCCTAGCCCACCCAAGCCAGCCTGTTAGACCCTGTTCTAGTACCTTAACCCCTAGCCCACCCAAGCCAGCCTGTTCGTAGCCCTGCTGTAAAAACATTTTAAGACTTTTGTAATTAAATACATTTGTGTGTTTAGTCCTTTCTGGTACCCAGAGTACATCTCTGTGGAACCCGCCTCTCCTGGAACCTGTGGATATTACTTAAGTACTTGGAAATATAAGTGTGCACCGTACATGAGAAAAGCATGCACCTTGTACTGAACTTGATCCCAGTGTGTAGCCTCAAGTGAAATGTCTCCAAATGCATGTTGGCATACTTGATTCCCACTCTGCATTTGAATAGGGCAGGTAGAGAGACCAGATGTGGCTTCTAACCCCATATTCCAGCGGCCCTCTGACTTTCCCCAAAGCCCCCAAAGCTGTCTGGGGTTCTCCGGGCACAATCCCTCCATTGTCTGTGCCCCGGAGCATCAGGCCCAGCCATGATGTAATGGCTATTTGAAGGGCTTTAACTGGCCAACTATAATAACCCATTCCTTTTCAAAAACAGCGTCCATTGGATGAAATATTTCTCCGCTGCTCACTTGGACTCTCCACATTCCTCCTGGTTCCTGAACCTCCCAATCAAAACAGAACATGGTCCCACACTGGCCGGATTTTCATTTCAAATCTTTTTTACTCTTGAATCTATTTCCTCTATTTTCTGGAGGTCCTTAGGAACAATAGCTCCCCTTATGAATCTGGTACTATACTACTAACCCGGGCGGCTATTGTCTTTACACAGAGTTGGCCCACTGGTCCTGCAGACTGAGGGAAGGCAGGCTATCTCAGCTGCCACATAACTGTTATTGTTGGAATACCGAAAATACAATTAAGTAAAACGAGAGGACGGGGAGTCCTTGGGGAGTTCTTGGAGAGTCCTTGGGGAGTCCTTGGGGAGTTCTTGGAGAGTCCTTGGGGAGTCCTTGGGGAGTTCTTGGAGAGTCCTTGGGGAGTCCTTGGGGA
>JACXGK010003906.1:0-27266 GCA_016801125.1 Novumbra hubbsi | reverse complement strand
TGTAAATAAACCAGGAGGGAAAAACATATGGACATGACAGAGATAATGTTGGGAAGGCAGGTCTCTGTAGTTTACAGTATCACTGAGGCAGGTCTCTGTAGTTTACAGTATCACTGAGACATGTCTGTGTGGCCTGCAGTATCACTGAGGCAGGTCTGTGTAGTCTACAGTATCACTGAGGCAGGTCTGTATTGTCTACAGTATCACGGAGGCAGGTTTCTGTAGTCTACAGTATCACTGAGACAGGTCTGTGTGGTCTGCAGTATCACTGAGGCAGGTCTGTATTGTCTACAGTATCACGGAGGCAGGTTTCTGTTGTCAACAGTATCACTGAGGCAGTTCTGTGTAGTCTACAGTATCACTGAGGCTGGTTTGCTCCCCGTTTTTCTGTCTTCATTCACAAATCCTGCCACAGGACATAGACTCTCACTCCCCCGGCCTTGGGCTTTAACTGAATCACAGGAAAGTGCCCTGTCATTCAGGTCACAATCAGCTCTCAATATTCATCACAATCTGTACTATCACTGACCCTGTACAACAGATACCTAAAGGGTCCGACACGGAGAAGAAGGACAGCATGACCCCTATTGTTCAGTCACCATGATTACATCTCTGTGTACATGGTCTCTGTAAATAGTGTTAGCATAAACAGCAGTACATTTGGATCGGCGTACCGGGCGGATCTATTTGTCCGCGAGGCAATCTTGTCAGGATCCATCCCAGTGTTTGGGTCAGTGGTTGGGGGGGATCAGCCAGCTGCGGGGGATTGAGGGGGCGCCATGTTCCACCGGCTGACCAGATTCCTAGGATAGTTCAGGGGAGACCAGGCTGAATGGGAGGGAGATGGATTCGGAGAGAAACCCCTTCCCATCACCAAGGAGGTTCCCCTTATCTTTCTCTCAGTCTTAGACAGCCAGGACATTGTCACCGGGGTATAACCGCGTTGTGGGCCTGATTGCCAGCCAGGACATTGTCACCGGAGTTCCCTTGGACTTTGACAGCAGTTGTTTTTTTTTCCTTCTATATTTTCTGAGCACCGGTAAAAATAATGATATCAAATGATGGATATTGTTTGCAGAGCTATGATGGATGTACTACACGACATTTAGACATACTCAAATAAACAATCCAATGGAATCTATGAACCTCCCCGCAAGGCATTGAACTGCACACAATTAAGATTTGTTAGAATTAAGCACATCATGGTACAGTCGTCAAGGTACAATCATTTCACCATTGACTCGAAAGCACTTACAATATGCCCCATTCTACTGCTTTCACGCTCGGTTCTCTCAAGGTATGACTCAAGTCCAGTAAATGTTTTAAAATGAGGCTCCCCAAATCTCTGTAGCCAGCCAGCCCCTGACTTCACGGAACCCCTAATGGGACAATTACCTATAAAAACAAACAAACGGGTGATGTGTGCCAGTCCCTAAAGGCTGTGATGGATGAGAGAATTGAAGAGAAGAGAGGGAGATGAGAGTGAGTGAGTGGGAGGAAGGCCTCTGTGGTCTCACAAAACAGAGATGTGGAATGGCCGCTAAGACTGGTGTCGGGTTGTTGGTAAAGAAAACAGGACAAACTCAATCACGATTCAGAGTAAGGTCAAACTGTTTCTGTTGAAGATCAGAGAGATATATTTTTCTTTTTAACTTTCAAAGGTAAAATAGTTTCTGTCATGTGTGGGATTAAAGGAAGTTTGAACTTACATACACACCTCTCCTTTCAGCATTAGCAAATTACTTTTCAGTTCCTCCAACTGCCCTCTTAGTCACAGTACAGCAAGGTCAAGCTAGATACATTTGTTGGGAGTTGCACACACTACTGTGTAGGAGAGACACACGATACATACTTTTAGTAAATGAAATTACTATGATGCATACACTCTGTGCTGTTCCCTGCTCACTCAAAGAAACATCTATTCTGAGCAACAGTAAAATTTGAGGGCATCCTTGAATATCTGCTTCTAAAAGTATTATGACTGACACAGTGAAGGGATCACCCCACGTATTAGCCACGTCAGGTGACGTAGTAAGAACAGCCGACTCACAACCATGACCTAGAAATGAATTCAATGTTGCTGCAGCGTGATCTGTGATGTGCCGTTTCTTAATGTGTCTCTAACTACACCGGAAATGTTTTAGAATAGGAACACTACAAACTGACACAAGGTCTAAACAAAATGTTGAAGAACATTAAGACAAAGGTATCCAGCTCTGTCCAAAGGACTGTTTGATTAGGGCATTTGGTTTATTTACATTAGAAAAATGTGGTTGTATTGATGACCCACTGCATATTGACATTCTGAAACCTTAATGCTCTGTTTAATCTTTGTAGCTGCTGCTGTTGTCAGGGTTTAATGGGGATCCTAATACAACCCAAAAACCTTCTACATTTCCCAGTGAAAATCAACAGCTTTGTCTGTTTGTTGAAGGCACATTCAACATGTTCTTGAACAGGAGTCAAAACAACAGTTTGAATCCGACTCCCTCCGATCAGCACCTTGACCCTACAAAACGCAACACAACAGACATCCTCTTTACTCCCGGTTGTCCTGATCTGATCAGTGTGATTCGTTTGCTCGTGTGCTCGATGAATTTGACGATCACAACCCGGGAACCAGAATTGGCCCCAGCCCTCCTCTCCCCCCTGCAGGGTGCTCTAGACTGGCCCAAATTAGGCATCTTTGAGTAATTAGACTAAACTGAGCTTTCACGCTCCACTTGTTTCCTTCATCACACTCTACTCTAGGACAGAATAAACCTACTGTACTGTAAACAGAGACACAGAGACAGGCCCAAAAGATCAGGCGGTTACAGAGTTAGAGTTACTTCCTGAGTTACCTCCCTGAGAGTTATTTGTCATGTCCCCTTATGAGGCTTCAACACTAGTAATGGTGAACACGTTCCTTAAGGAGCCGTTGCTTTAACAAACCAGCGGTCAGCCTGGAGAAAAGGGAAGTTAAGATCCACTTGAGTCATCAAGGATGATGTAGTACGAAACAAAACTCTGCACTGATGTTGACTTTGGGATTCAGCAATGTAGGATATAATAGATATAATAGATATAAAACCTCTGTAAGTCCCCTATTCCTGAGCCAGCTCCACTCCATAGTGCAGTGGTGTCATTTAACATCTACCATGACCTGAGACCGACGGGCTGATTGACTAACTTGGTAATTGTAGAGGCGTATACTGAAGGAAATAACTGAGTCTGGTAATTGTAAAGGTGTACACTAAGTAACATAACTGACTCAGGTAATTGTAAAGGTGTATACGGAGTGACATTACGTAGAGCAGACACTTGTTTCAACGCTTACCGATGACAATAAGGGTGTAGTTGATGTTGACGCTGCCAAAGCCGTTGGTGGCCTTGCAGACATAGGTTCCAGCATCTTCTATCTCCACGTCCTTGATCTTAAGGCCTAGGCGGAGGATACGGAAGCGGATCCAACCACTGTGGATGTTGCGGCTATCTTTGGTCCACATGATAAGGGGTGGAGGGTCTCCCTCAACTGGACATGGCAGCCTGATGGAACTGCCGAGGCCAACTGACTGCCTGTGAACCACCCTCTCAGCCACGCGCGGGGGACCTGGGGGCCACAAGCACATATGTTGAACCATTACACACCATTAAGCGACAATAGTCCCAGTTTAATCTAGTATCATATAGTATCAAGACCAGATGGAGATACATACACCAACCAAAATCACAGCCTCCGGCATCCTACTGCATCTGCACTATACCCAATCAATAATGCATCTAACTTGCTTTGGATAGGATCCCAAGCAAAATTACTAAAATGAAGAAAACAAAATACCGCCGTAACTAAATTGACCGGATACCGATTGATCCCTGAATGGGCCCGTATTGAAGGAGTGCTGTTCGCGGAGGTGCGTGGGTCATTCATTTCCACCTTCTTCCGACTACCCAGAGATGTGGAAACCAGATTGTAATAATTGGACTAGCCGTGTCATGTACTACCCAGGGAGAGGGTTGGAGTCTCAGGCTGTAGCTGTGTGTAGCGTGCAGCAGATCAAAGCATAGCGTGGAGGGCAGGGCCACTGTAGGCTGGACAGCAGCCGCTCTCCCGGCCCCTAATTGGCTCAGGTTGGCCTCCTCAGATGTGGTGAAGTGGAGCGGCCTCAGAAGCACTGTGATAGCAGCGTTATTCAGGAGGGTCTATACGACCCACTGGGGCAGTAGTGCCAAAGCTGAACGAGACCTCACCAGTGCAAAACGACAAAAATTTGTGGATGAAAAAGTTATGTAACAAAACAGTTACTGCTGTTAAAACGTGGCACTCTGCATAGTCTAGCTTTCATTTGGAACGGCCAGTCGGGTAGCAGTGGAAACCTTGGAAAGGCCAGACAAACAAGACCCCTCTCAACACACAGTCACATTTCAAAGGTGCATTTCACACATACGGTAAACAGGAAGCTCATTATAGAGGCTGTGTGACTCCATCTGGGACTTTACTGTTCACATTGCTAACAGATGTGGTTGGGCTCAACACCAGGTAAAGGGTCTGGAACCCGGTCCCCTTAGGTAGTAAACCACCACCCCCCTCCCACCCCCCCCCGGGGGAGGGGGATGTCAGGTGCTGTTCATTGTTATGGTAATCGACAACTGACAGGTCGTCTGCCAAAAATAAATCTGTAGTACGGTCAAAAGATTAATGTACTATGCGGAGGATAATAATAACAGTGTGGTTGTACTACGGTATGTTCGTGACTGTCCGGAATAGCGACAGGTTTTGTTTCCTTTGTCTCTGGATTCCAGCAATTTGGATTTGGAATGAAATAATAACGAGTGTCATAAAGACTGAAATAATAAGTGTAGTGTGTTAGCTTTCATTTAGGTTTTTTTACATTCATGATCTGTGAGCAATGTAGAAATGACAGACCTAATACATTTGGTCCCATCCATTTGAGGGTTTTTATATTTATAATCTGTGATCCATGTAGAACTTACAGACCTAATACATTTGGTCCTGCCATTTTAGGGAACAACAAGTTATTGGATAAATTAAAATGTAATCTTGAATAAAGTTGTCATATTTAGTAATGTAACAAATGCTTTGCATTTGAAGACTGTCTGATAACTGTCTGTGGCCCCCAGACATCACCAGGAAAGTGATCCTTTAGTGAAGCTCTGCAGCAAATATTTTTCTTTTTGGGGCAATTTTGCTTTATGTGAAACGAGTGCTCAGTTACATTCAGGTTGGGTGATTGATTTGGCCAGTCAAGAACATTCAACTTTTTGGCCAAGAAAAAGTCCTTGGTTGCTTTGGCAGTATGTTCACATTCATTCTCCTGCTGCAATTTTAAGAGTCATCAAATAGGTTTTGAAGCCTTTTGTTCAGTTTTGAGCAAACAAGATTTTTCTGTACACCTTATAAATCAACCTACTGCTCCTACTGCATCAATGAAGACAAGTGAGCCAATTCCTGTGGATACAGCCATACATGTGGCCAAAACATGAGACCCCCCTGGCATGGTGTTGTATCGTGGCAGGTGAAGTCATTTAGAGTGAATTGTTGTTTTATAAGGACATTTTCCTTTGGTAATCTAACCAGTGCTTTGTTCCTTTCCTGCCACACGCACAGACCTATCTTTCACTATCTTGTGGATCATAACCCTTAATCTAAACCTTACCAGACCTCAATTTAACCCTTATTCTAAACCTAATTCCAACTCTTTTTTTATAACAATTGTTGTACCAGCAAAAGTTAGTCTCCTCACCAGATTTGCCAGCACTACTTTACGTGTGCTAACTGCTGGTTCCTAAAAGCATAGCAACATCCACACAGTGCATAGGCTAGTCCTCTCGCTTTGCTAGTCAGAATCATGCACAGGAAATTGTGTCACTGTTTACAACTGCGGGGAAAAGAGACCACAGTCCTTTTGGGTTTTGTCAGCTGGCCCATTTCTCACCTCTTTGCTACCAGAAGCAGAACAGAAAAACGTTGTGTTCAGTCGTCCTCGGCAGACGATGGGAACCATAGAGGGTCACAGCACATATAGGAAATACCCCTGTCCTTTCTCAGTCCCACCCCTGCACTTATTTAGAAACGTAACGGTTGGTTATAAAATGAAATCAATTGCTTATTATATGACAGCAAATTAATTTATATAAACTACCACTGTACAAGTCTATACAATTTGTGGACATGCAGCACTGCAACAATAACAGACAAAAGCCTTGTGATCAAATGATTCCGACCCAGATTCACTTCTTTATCACAGACTAAAATACACTTCAATGTATTTTAGTGAGACATTATATTATCTAAGGGGGTATTGTTATTATATCAAGGCCAAAGTATTTTGTAATATTTAGTTGCAACAAATAAAAACAGCTCTTTGGTTTTGGGCTTAATAAACTAGCAGAGGAATTGGCAGTCACACTGAGTGAGTGGAATGTGCAACAAATGATTTTTTTTCATTTCATTTCTCCTCTTAAAAAGTCTTTTGATGTGCTTAGAAAAACAAGACGTGAAGAGGTGCTTAAAGTCAAGGCCACTTTCTGAATAACGTAATGTGTGTTTGTGCTGTATGCATGACCACCATTCACAACAGAAACACTCCTCCATCTCTTAACCTTGGATCTGAAATGAAGCCTTAGATGAAATGCTTGGATGAAATGCTTACAGAGGCCCTCCCTGTGAAGTTATAGCTGAGCAGGTCCATTACACCGGTATGCTGTCAGTTTGTAACTCTGTTGCACACTTTGATACAATTACCTATTCTACATGTCCTATCACGCACAACTTCCTTCCAAAAGAAAGTCATTTGATACCAGTGGAGGAACTCTTTTGCTAAACAGTGGGATGAAACATGGAACTCTGGACAGCCTATTCAAGTGCTCACACGATTGGTTTACGATTATTAAATCGTATTATTATTAAACAGAAAGTGATGCACATGAACACATACATGTGCTTTGCCATGTTGAAAGGCCTTATTTTAGCTTAGCTTTGTATGTGAATGGAATCGTTCCTAGTACAGGAAGAGGAGGGGGGGCTTGGTGACTCACAGAATTAGCTCTGTTTTTCTTTGCTCAATTTGGTGATAGATTATTTTAAGGCACATTTAACTAGAGGCATTCTTGTGATTGAGCCTAAATATATCTCTGGTTTCATGGATCACTTTCAGAGGGTGAAGAGATGGTTCCTTCTACATGGGGAACAAGCTAGAGAGCAAGAACAGTTGTTTTTCTCAGCCTAGCACGCTGCCAGGCTTCAGTGATGATCAGATATGCTGGCAAATCAGTTTACATTTTATTCCTCAAAACACCTGTGGATTTGTAATGATGTGTTGGCCTACACACATATTTTCCTATATACGAATGCTTTGGTCTTTCTAGTCATCGCAAACAGGTCAATAAAGGATTGGCTCCTCTGCTGACAGACATTAAAATAGAAAACACCTGGATCTCTAGAAACCACAGTGAGGCATGCAGGATGAGGCATATTGCAAAGTAAATAGTACAGGGCTTAGTTTTAGCACACTAACTCATCCACTTAAAACAGAAATCGCAACTCATCAGCGAACCATCAGCAAACACGTGGCTTCGGAAAGTATCACCGCACGTTCTCTTACTCCCCATTCTTAGTTAATAAATGTTTTATTTCAGCAAATTCTTTGAAGACGAAAAACAGAAATATCAGATTTACATAAGTATTAAGACTTTTTATTTAGTACCTTGTTCAAATGCCTTTTGCAGACTTTTTGGCTATGTCCCTTCTAACTTTGCACACCAGGACATCTTTTCCCATTCTTCCTCGTAGATCCTTTCAATCCCCGTAGAAATGGATGTGGGGCACTGGGAATTGCGATCTTCGGGTCTCCCTGCAGATGTTTATCATGGTTGAAGTCTGGGCTTTGGCTGGGCCACTCAAAGAGATTCGCAGACTTATCCCAAAGCCACTCCAGCCATGTCTTGGCTGTATTCTTCAGGTTGTTGTTGTGATGAAAGATCAATCTTGACCCCAGTTTTTGGGCCTGTGTGCTGTGGATCTGGGTTTCTTCAAGAACTTCTCTCTTTTCATCCTTCCCTCAGCCCTGACCAATCTGGCTTCAGACAGTTGATGAGTCTGTTACCTGGTTTTTAAAACACGTAGTGCTTGGCCCTTTAGACCAAGCACTATGCAGAGAAATTATTTCTGCATGCTCTCAGAGTCCTTCAGGTTAGCCAAGTGTGTGCTTTTCTAAATCATTCTTTAGATACATTTTGAAGAAGATCGAACAACATCTATCTAAGCTCATCAGAGTCTCATGGCCACGAGTCTGAAGGATAACGTTTTAATTACCAATAATTTGGCACAAATGTCTAAAAACATGTTTTTCCCTTAGTCATTATGATGTATTGTGTGTAGATTATTGGGAAAACAATGTATTTTAAATTTTGTAAATTCGGTGTTGAACACAAAACTATTTTAAGAAAGTGAAGGGATCTGAATACTTCCTGATGTATGTTTTCTGTCAGTCTCACAGGCCCATGCAAACACAAGGAGTGGCTAACAGAAATGTGGATAACCCATATTTTGAAAGAACCTTTTTTTTGTCTTACCAATCCTTACTTACAACAATGTGAAATAATCTAACCACTTCTATTTTGGACCTGTTCACCTCCTAGGCTCACTAGCAAACTGAGAGGTCTTGCTCCAACTGCATGCCTACTTTTTTTTGTATAATGTACCAGTCTCCTGACAGAGGCAGATATTGACATTCATTACCTCCCTAGCGGCATTAGTTACGAAATGAATGTTTAATGGGACACGTTTGTATACAAACCAAACTATACCCAAGGCAAAAGAGAACCAATGAGACATCTTGTTCCACACAGCATGTCCAAGCGGGCCAAAACAGGAGGAGAAAGTAAAACAACAAATAAAAGCCAGAAACAAAACCCAGGAGCGGTGACTCTTCTTGAGATAGGAAAGGTTGTGTAGAGGGGAAAGGTGAGGCCGTCACTGTGGCGCGGAGAGTGTGTGAAAGACCAGAGCTTCTGTTGTGAGGCCACTGCTAAGACGGGCTATACATTTCACAAGCACCGATAAAAATCACCTGGAGAAAGAGTCACACCGGTGACTCAACAATAGACGCCGGGTGACGGGGGGTTGAAAGAGGAGGATAGAGGGAGACGCAGAGGGAGGCACACAACAGGGGGGCAGTGGAGGGTAAAGAATGCCATCTTTTCTTACCACCCCAGACGTCTTGCCCAACAATGTCACCTCCTCGGGTAATCAATACCTTCCCCCCCCCCCCACCTTTCCAATCAATAGATAAGAGCAGGGTGAGACCAGAGCAGGCCAGGGGGAGGGGCACTGGGGAGACAATGAGGCTTTCTTCGGCACCATCTGATGTGGGCTGAATAGCAACGCTACAGTGGTGGGGATGACAGGAAAGTACCCACTATTGGGTGACATGGGACCACGTACAGAAGACAGAGAGGGGGAGAGGGAGAGAGAAAGTGAGGGAGGGATAGAGAGATGGAGGGAGGGTGGAGAGAGTGAAAGAGAGGGAGGGAGAGAGAGAGACTGAGAAGGAGAGCGAGGGAGGGGTAGAAAGAAAGGCAGTGAAAGAAAGAGCTGTCAAAAGGAGATAACTGGACCTGTCACCTGAGTACTGGGAGGAAGCTGGTTCTGGTTCTGACAGGGCTTTCACCCAACATCATTGATCTGCCTCTGCTTTCACAGCCCCATGCAGAACAATGGGCTCCTGCAGGCTCCATCAAACCAACGGGAAGAAAGTTCAAAACTACTCCAGCGTTGTAAAGCTTCTAGAAAACATCTACATCACGCGGCTTACCTCTAACGGGCCTACTGTGGAGCCTTTGAACTCTGAGCTGTTGTATTTCATTAAGCTTGAATTTTCTTTTACCAGTCGCAGCTGAATGGCTTTTACCAGCCACAGCTGGTACAGAAAGCAGAGGGGTTTGTATGTTTGTATGCTGGGATGTGCCGCAACAACCTCAAAACCTTTGGACCCATTACAACATCATCACATATCCACCTTATCTCCCCATATCACAATATATCACACCACATCATTCACAATTACACCATATCACATCATATCCCACCCTATCACATCATATCCCACCATATCACATCACAACACATCATCCACTATCACACCATATCATTCACTATCAAACCATTTTACCCACTATCACATCATATCACATCACACCACATCATCCACTATCACACCATATCACCCATTATCACAACATATCACATAAAACCACATCATCCACTTTCACACCATATCATCCACTATCAAACCATTTCACTCACTACCACACCATATCACACCATATCATCCACTATCACACCATATCACCCACTATTACACCATTTCACTCACTATCACACCATATCACACCATATCATCCACTATCACACCACATCACACCACATCATCCACTATCACACTCAGGGATGAGGCAACAGGAGTAAAGTTAGCAAGTGAGTGGCTGGGAGAGTTAGAAAGTTGGAGTTAAAACTAGAGGAAGAGGAATAAGGCGGAAGTTAGAGAGAGGACTACGGTGAGGGACAAAGTAAGAGACCAGTTCAGGGAGAGAGACTGGTTCAGGGAGAGAGACAGGTTCAGGGAGAGGGACAGGTTCAGGGAGAGTGACTGGTTCAGGGAGAGAGACTGGTTCAGGGAGAGAGACTGGTTCAGGGAGAGAGACAGGTTCAGGGAGGGACAGGTTCAGGGAGAGAGACTGGTTCAGGGAGAGGGACAGGTTCAGGGAGAGAGACTGGTTCAGGGAGTGAGACAGGTTCAGGGAGAGAGACTGGTTCAGGGAGAGAGACAGGTTCAGGGAGGGACAGGTTCAGGGAGAGAGACTGGTTCAGGGAGAGGGACAGGTTCAGGGAGTGAGACTGGTTCAGGGAGTGAGACAGGTTCAGGGAGTGAGACAGGTTCAGAGGGAGGGACAGGTTGAGAGTAGCAGAGAGCACAGCCTACAATGGCAGTGAGGCCTCCTTTAACACAATCTGTAGAGGAGAGTTAGAAGGAGTGGGGGGGGGGTAGGAAGACCCAGGCGGCAGCGACCAGGAATCTCAACAATTTCACACCCTGCTCCCTAACCTCGCCTGGCCTTGGCTCAAGCGTTCTGGCACACGACACAATAAAACAGGACAACATCTCTCTGTTATCTCTCTTCCTCTGTGCGTGTGGGGGAACACTAGAGGGCATTTGTGCACCTGTTTACTGCTATCCTTATCATATGATTGGAGGGAAGCAAAACATTAAATGTTTTAGGAATTAAAGCGGACACACACACACAGGGAGATTAGAAAGCAACATAGAAGCAATATAGTATTTCATTTGTTCATCTGTCTAGCTCACCTACCACAATGGGTTAAATATTAAACTCACTAGATTAGGTTTTAACCAACACAACTTTCTCCTCGGACATCAGTCTACATTACTTGGAATTATGTCAGTCCACATTACATGGCATTACATCACTCTACATTACATGGCAGATGGACAGATAGAGAGAGAGATGGACAGATAGAGAGAGAGATGGACAGATAGAGATAGAGAGAGAGAGAGAGAATTTGAATTTGTATCTGTCTTTAATAAAATCTCTACATCACAATAAGAGAACCCCACCCACCCCCATCACACACATCCCACCCACCCCCATCACACACATCCCACCCACCCCCATCACACACACCCCACCCACCCCCATCACACACACCCCACCCACCCCCATCACACACACCCCACCCACCCCCATCACACACATCCCATGAGCCACACTAATGAACAGGGTGTGTCCACAAAAGTACATCAACCACCATATACAAAACCGACACACAGCACAAAATTTTTTACAATCACAAACGGACCTCAAAACCGTCCGAGAGAGATAGAGAGAGAGAGGTGGAAAGGAGAAAGATAGAGGGGCTGGGGGACTCTTCTGAAAGCCATGGGGCCTCTTTGACAACCAAGAAAAATGGTCTGAAATCAATCTATCATCGTAGAGTGGTTGCATCTGTCATTACCAAGAGGTTTCCTGCTCTTTCAAGTGACAATTTGTTCACCACTTTACCAAGTCCTACCCAAAGAGGTCATCTGTCTGTCCCTGTTTATCTTCCTTTGCTTCTGTCTCCTGCATTAACCAACTTCACACAAAAGTCACTGTCAAAGTGACCAGCACAAATACATTTGTAAACTGAACTTGTGATGAGAAACCAAGATGCACCATGAAAAGACAAGTAAACCAATTGCCAATTACAGTTTTTTACAGTCGCTAGGACCCATTTGCCAATACTTAGGTCACTTTTTCAAAACTCTTCACACAGTTCTCCAAACCAACTGTCAGCTCGGCACAGTAGTTCATTTCACTTTCAAAATGTACTAAAACTACCAAATCACTTCATACATGTCTCAAATCAAATCACTTCATACATGTCTCAAATCAAATCACTTCATACATGTCTCAAATCAACTCATTCTTCCAGAACACTAGCAAAGGCCAACAGACAACAAACACACTTTGTCACCCACAAAACAATGACCTAAAAAACACTAACAACAGGTAGAATTATACAATGTTGTCTTGGGTAAAACAAGGACACATCTCTGTTTACAATTCACTGCAATATATGTTACTGGAATGAATCAGACAT
The DNA here is from genome assembly GCA_016801125.1 of Novumbra hubbsi. Taxonomy (NCBI): domain Eukaryota; kingdom Metazoa; phylum Chordata; class Actinopteri; order Esociformes; family Umbridae; genus Novumbra; species Novumbra hubbsi. Next base: position 14,605 of record JACXGK010003906.1, on the reverse strand, counting down.
TTGCACTGAGTAATTCCAAAATACAAGAATTTGTATACACACCATCCACTGATACAGATACAATAGTAATGCAAAACTACTCAGCAGTTTTCTCCTTTTGTAATGAAATTGAAAGAGTAACACCTGTGTAGATGCTCATCTACAATGAGAATGAGCTGTGGTTGGTCCAATTGTCCAAATGTTTTTATAGCATTTAATTTTAGGTTTCAAAATATATTTCATTGCCATATTACTGTAGAATTGTAGCAAATTGCTATCTCATTGGGAAATGTGTCCTAGCGACTGTAATAGCCTAGATGGAATCCAGCGAAATATCATTTAATCTCAAAGTGGAAGTCAATCCCTCCCCCAGTCAAAGTTGCTAATAGGCCCAAATCTAGAGCCAGACCCCAGACTCACATCCCAGTGCATAAGGAAATGAAATCTGTTTCACTGCATGGTCTGGAATTCTAGCCTGTGACACCAGTAGCCCCACCATAAATATGACAGATCATTCTCTCATTCAGTTTTCCTCTGCTGTCCCTAAGTTTTAAAATCAAATAAATTGTCCACAGAATTAAAAACAGTTATCTATGGGTCCATGCCCTGTGTGGCAGCACATTCAATTAATTCAGTCTTAACCGTCACCTCCTCATCATTATCACCTCCACAACCACCTTCATTATCACCTCCAGAACCATCTTCAATATCACCTCTAACACCACCGTTATTATCACCTCCACAAACTCATTCACTATCACCTCCACAACCATCTTCATTATCACCTCCACAACCATCTTCAATATCACCTACACAAACAACATCATTATCACCTCCACAACCATCATCATTATCACCTCCACAACCTCCTTCATCATCACCTCCACAACTCCTTCATTATCACCTCTACAAACTCCTTTATTCGTACCTCCACAACCATCTTACTATCATGGCCACGATATGTTGACCCACAGAAACTACCCTCCATAGAGACCACCTTTCACAGAGACCACCCTCCACAGAGACCACCCTTCACAGAGACCGCCCTCCACAGAGACCGCCCTCCACAGAGACCGCCCTCCACAGAGACCGCCCTCCGCAGAGACCGCCCTCCACAGAGACCGCCCTCCACAGAGACTGCCCTCCACAGAGACCACCCTCCACCCTGTCCGCTTGCAGTCTAGTGGAGCATACCCTACAGGTTATATAGCAGACAACAACATCAACAGAATTCCCGTCAGGTTATATAGCAGACTACGACATCAACAGAATACCTCCAGGTTATATAGCAGACTACAACATCAACAGAATACCTCCAGGTTATATAGCGGACTACAACATCCATTATTATTCCTGCCCACAACGCACTGCGTTGTCCCCTACATCGTGAAAAAAAACGTAGGCTTCTATATTTTATAATTCCGGAGATATAAATAGAAATGTAACAGGTGCGCTTTTCGACGCAAAATTGCCTCTAAGAGATTCCAGTCAAGATATGGAAGGCTTCTACTTTGCAGAAATACACAAACGACATGTTATTCTTTGCAGCTGACTGTCCCCTACAACATGTAAAGAACCATAGGCTTCTATCTTTAATATTTCCGGAGATATTAATCGAAATGGAACAGGTGCGATATTTATATATTTTTGTTTTATTTTGTGGGGTTTTTGTGGTCGAGATTTGGAAGGCTTCTCCTTTACGAAAATACACATACGACACGTCATTCTTTTCAGAAGACTGTCCTATACGAAGCGAAAACCGTAGGCTTATTTCTTCAAGCAATCTGGAGATATGAATAGAAATGTAGTCGCAATAATTTTGCGACTACAAAATTTGCGTCAAACGACTTTTAATTAACTGAATAAATTGATTTTCACCTTCAACCTAAAATTTCTGACGTCGGCATGTTTTAAAAAAAGGTTAACATGTAAATATAAACACAACATTTACTGATTCATATAGCCAGAACTGTGTGTAGCTTGTAAATTCCAAATATGTTTTCATCAGATTTGATCCAACAACATTACTATAGCGCTGTCCCATTCCTATTTATAGCATTTTGAGCCCTTTTAGCCTTGTGCACTCAATCACTTACCTGGTGACGTCAATTAAGTCTGTGAGGGTTTAGGGCTTATGGTTGAGGGGGGGTTTATGGTATAAGCATTGGGATTGGGCCCCTTAAAGCTTTGTTGTTTATAATGTTGCTGCATATAATTGACTGGAATGACTCTGTAGTTTTGTTTACAGTTCACAAGATGTCATAATATGATCTATTTAAAATATACGTCATTGTGTTTATTGCTTTATTTTAGTGATTCTACTACATGTAAAAACATTTATTATTGTGATTAATCGCGATTACTCCCAGCAAATTGTTCGATTAATTAGTTAAATTATTTTTGATCAATTCCCAGCCCTAATCTATAGATATTGTTTGAAAGAAGATCAAATAATAAGGACTTCATTGCACACTTACTGACAGTGTTTGGTGCCTTCGGAGCAATAAGACAATCATGCTCGCCAGGCCTGGGAAGGAAGTGGAAGTAGAGAGTCAGAGGAAGGGGAAACAGAGTAAGAGCCCATGTGCCACCTATGCTGAACCTGTCTGGCCTTCCATGGGTGTGGGCTTCAGCAACAAGTGCCGGCCTGTTGGGTCACAACAGTACAGTCAAACCATCTTGTGCGGTTTGGCAAGATTCTGGGTGTTAGGTGTTGTTTGTCTGGGATGCTTGAGCAGGATTACAGCATTAAAAACAAGAGGTTGTTGAAGTGATGATAATATTGAAGGTACCAACAACCAGTTGGTGGATCTGCAACCCCCCAAAAAAAGATCAAATAAGAAATATTTCATGAGGGTTAGGCTGCAGGGGGGTGATGGAGGCTGCAGGGGGGTGATGGAGGCTGCAGGGGGTGTGATGGAGGATGCAGGGGTGTGATGGAGTCTGCAGGGGGTGTGATGGAGGATGCAGGGGTGTGATGGAGGCTGCAGGGGGTGTGATGGAGGATGCAGGGGTGTGATGGATTCTGCAGGGGTGTAGAGGCCTCATTCAGCCCTCGTTATCCCAACCATCCCTTGGCTCTCTTGGGACCCAGCCAGGCAGCACGGTTGCCACCATAACTTTCAATCCACCTTTTAACTGCAGAACAAAATGTGCGGTGAGGACGGAAAGGCAGGGGGGGGTTTAGAGGAGGCCAGTGGAGTTTGTACCTCTGAGAAGAAATACGAAACCTTGCCACAGATACAGTATGTCAAGGATTTGAAATGCTGACAACTGATGATGGAAGAAAAGAAAACATCCACTAAGGCAGGTTATGGCAGGCTTAAAATACAAGAGGAGTAAGATAATCCCCTTATACTACTGCACAATGTAAACGTAACTAGAAGAGGTAGACAGAGGCATGGAAGGGGGAGAGAGATGTCTGACATCTGCCTTGTGCACAGCTGTACAGAGCCCAGGCCGGAGAATGAATCCACACGCTCACATCTACAGGAAAACTATCCTGCCTGTGTCCTGTTGAGGGGTGAGACGAGTGGGCTTTAGATTCTCAAATGTGCATTTGTCAAGTGACTGAGAGAACAGCTGTGAAACATAGCGGGTGAGGGGCTCTGGGCGGTTGTCCTTCTCGAAAGAAAAGAGAAAATAGAGGGGAGAACAGGGGAGGTGCGGTGGGGGGGGCAGAGTGGCTAAGAGAGAAGGGGTTGTGTAAGATAAACACTTCCCACTGCGTAGCTGAAATGTTATTGTAGGGTCACTTGTAGTGGTCCAACGGGGGCGGGCCAGGGCTCACTCCCAACTGCTACGGCCCATCTCTTCGTCCAATGGTGTAACACGGGAGCCTTGACCCCCCCGCGCTACAGGGAAATGGTACGCAGATAGAGCTGGGCCCTCTGATTGTTTGTTATGGTGATAATAGGAAATGACATAAAAGCTTGGCCGACTTACATTCATGTGTGTATACGTTGTACATGTGGGTGGTCCCCCCCGGGAGTCAAACCCGCCATTATGAGAGCCACGCTCTACCAACTGAGCTATAAAAGGACCACAAACGTTTGATTAACATTTGAATGATGGCATGTCAATCAGCCAAGCCTGCTGGCGCATCGTAAAGGATTCAATGTGGGTCTTTTGGGGGTTTCGTCGGGCTCCTTGAATATGTGTCTGTCTATCACCACATTTATACTCAGAGGGACAGAAAGTGTGACCTGAAACACAACGACCCGGAGAAAACATGATTGGCAGACGGTAAACAATCCCATTAAAACTGTATTGTACACATTTACATACAGCTGACAATGACAAGCGGGAATGAGACCAGACAATATGTAATGAGATGAGATTCCAACAGAAAGGGGGCCCTTAGGGGCTTTTGGGCTCAGTCAAATCAGTCTGTGTCGCTTACACAGATTATAGTTCACTAAAGTAAACAGCAATTGACCTCCATTATCGCTACTTATCACAGCTTCCTTCATCGACACATACAGCCCTTTCCCTTTCTTCCTCAATTTGGGGTGTAGTTTGACACCTTCTTCTTCCAGGTCACTCGGTAGACTTCCTGTCCTTCCCAGAAATGTGAAAAGAGCAGCAGTGTGTGGTCGTGGTAACGATAGATGCCACTGTATCCGTTGTTTCAGTAATTGTAGTTGCAGCAGTAGCAATGATGGTGTTTTTTTTTCTAGAGTAAGCCACAGTATTTGTGGCAGAACCTTTTTGAGAGGCAACACGAGGCTTTGTAAATGTCCAAACTGGCATCTGCTCCCTGCTCATCAGAACTTCTCACACAGCAACGGCGGCAGCGTGCTTCATAAAACACACACGTACACATATGCACAAAACCTAGGCTCCTTCTCGTAACTCCTTCTCACGCACCTCTCAATCGCAGCCCCCTCAGAACAACTAGTCCCTGGTTTGCAGTCCACTAATAGCTGGCAAATAACCCCAGTCTACAGGGATGAAGAGTGTTTCACATTAATTACTGCTGCCATGTCCGACTGGGGGGACCAGTGCAAGTAATAATCCACCCATTGTTCTCAGCAAATGGACCCAGACTCACTAAAGAGGGGCTATTGGGGAACTGAGAGAGGGTGGGTGGGAGGAAAGGTCAGCTCCATGCCTTGTTTTAACGACCGCACATTAACTTAATTCACTTCCTCCGGCTTTACACTGGTAATAAATGGGAGGAAATGCAAAGAGAGGGACTGGGAGACAATGGGAGATGAAGGGAGACGACGGAAGACGACGGGAGGCGTGTAAGGGAGGCGTGTAAGGGAGATGTGTAAGGGTGATGTGTAAGGGAGACGTGTAAGGGAGACGTGTAAGGGAGACGTGTAAGGGAGATATGTAAGGGAGGCGTGTAAGGGGGCGTGTAAGGGAGGTGTGTAAGGGGGGCGTGTAAGGGAGACGTGTAAGGGAGACGTGTAAGGGAGACATGTAAGGGAGATATGTAAGGGAGGCGTGTAAGGGGGGCGTGTAAGGGAGGTGTGTAAGGGAGATGTGTAAGACGGGACAGACGAGTGAGTGGTGCTCGTTATTTGGTGGTGACTTGGCTCGGGGGAAGCACTGCGGCCCGCAGAGTTCAGAGGCGTCACGTCCCTTGGCCAGACAGCGGCTGGACGGGTCTGCGGGTGTTTTCAGGTGTGGCGGTACGGACCGGTTCGCTCCATTCACGTCCCGGTGTTTCAACGTGCGAGAGCATGACTCCGATTTGTCGCCCTTGAATCAAGTGTTTTCAGGGGTGGCTAATCAAGACACCTGGCAAAGATTTTACAATATTGCCTGGACCTCCCCTCTCCCCCCTTCACTCACCCCCTCCCCTCTCCCCCCTTCACCCACCCCCTCCACCTCTCTTTTGTCCACTCTCCCCCTGTTTCTCCAGCTGGGTTCATGCGCCAGAACACCACTGTGTCATTACCTTCTGACTATTTGGGCCGTATTTAAAAAATAAGAGGACTTTGGGGTATTTGGTTACTGGGAAACTAGCCTCATTACGTTTAAAGGAAATGGAAAACGGTCTGGGAGCCAAATGGCCTTGTGATTTTAAAGGCCCTTGGCATACAATGTATCTCCTAGTACCTTCTGGTTATAAAACCATGATGTAACTCCCACATACAATGTATCTCCTAGTACCTTCTGGTTATAAAACCATGATGTAACTCTCACATAAAATGTATATTTTCCAAAAGAAGTGCAGAGCTGTTTGTTAGCATTTGTTCCACATCTCTCCAGATTGTTAAGGAGGTGTAGATTAGTAAACATGTGTCTGCTGTTAAGGACAATTATGTCAGGCTAATATTTTACGAGTGACATGACACAGAAGGCTGACTGCCTTTACAATGTGTGCGTTTGATAGAGAGTGCGTGTAAGTACATTCCCTGTTAGAGGCAGGTATGTGTGTACGCAAATGTGGGGGAGTGTGTATGAGTGTACATGTGCTTGTGTGTGTGTATGTGTGTGTTTGCGTGCGGGGGGTGTGTGTGTGTGGTGGGAAGGTGTCAGAGAATGCTGGAAAATACTAGGGGCACCTTGTATCCTCTCACTGTCACAGAACAGGCCTGTAAAACCCACGTGGGTCAATATGTCCCAGCTGCCACATTCCACAGTTACTATGGCACAGTGGTCCCCAGTCCTGTCACCACGTCAGGAGCTCTGCTGGGACACATCACTGAGCACCTCCTACAGCTGCTTGGGGGGTGGGGGGCTGGGCGGGCCAGTCTTGATTGGACACACAGGATCAGCTCCAGCCTGGTGACTGATAGCAGCATGCTTTTAACCATTTGAGTTCTTTCGGTTGCCCAAAGCTCTACACTTCTAACATGTCATAACTTAAAAGGGCTGTCTCCGGTATTTGCGTTCGTCATTGGCATGAGCACAGCTTTACCCGTGTCAGCGTACAATATACAGGCACGGCAGTGTCTACGTTCTAATCCAAACCATTATATTTTATACAGAAGATGAAACATAATTGAGAGCTGTCACATCATTCCTTACAAGGAATTGTCCAGTAGTCTATGGGTACTTTTCTAGTCACATCTGGGCCTTTCACTTTACCTTGCAGTCATATGACATTAATACCAAATACATGACATTAAATTACCTAAATTATTTAGTTTTGAACCAAAATTACTCATTTAAAAGTGAAAAATTCGGGAATATTGGTCAGGAATAAGCAACAAACATTTGTTTCTTGGTCATTTGTTACAAATGTGTCTTTGTTGCATGTAAAATGACTTTCAAGAAAGCAAGCATGAACACTGACCACATATCCCTTTGCGCTGGCCACCATAACAAATACAGCATCTCCGCAAATAAAATGTCTGGTTTCTCCTTCTGCAACCCGTTTCCCCTATCGGGAAAAATCTGTACATCTGTAAACAGACATAATTGCCAGTTTAATCTTATTTAGTCTGCACGTCTTGTTTACCTTGTCGTTAGCCACGTTGTGCAGGCTCGTCTGTCCTGCTCTGAATAGGACTTTGTCTGCTAGCCTGCAGATGTAATCTGCCCGCGTCAAACCACAGCGCCTCCCACTGCCTCCCCCTGGCCGATACTGTGATGCCCGGTTAGCCACATGCAGGTAGCACTTTTCACATGCCACTTCCATTTGCTGCCTTGTTGAGTTTGAGAATAAGAAGAGAGGCATGGAACAGGATGTCTGGTTTCCCGCTGCAAGAGGCCGCGGAACACACTAGAAGTCTGTGTGAACGCTTCAAAGCTGCCAATTTGAAAAGGGATTTATTTAAGCAAGAAGGCACAAGGGGTTGTGTTATGTGAACAACATGACACTGCTAAGGGCTCTGTTTAGGTACGATGCAAGGCAGAGTGCCTGAATACAACCCTTAGGTGCAGTTTAATATATACTATAACCCTGCATGTGCTTTATTGCTATAATAAACCAAGTTCCCAATGTAATAAGAACAGTAAAAAGTACTTATTTGTTATAGCCATGGTATATAGTCTCACATAATAATGGCATTCAGCCAATCAGTATTTAGGTTTAAAAAATAATGACCTTTTAATGAATTAATTAATCTATTATTATTTCTTGTGATTAATGTCGTATAATATGGACCTCAGAGTAGCAGCTCCCTCAACTAAATCTAATCCAAATGAACACAAACAAATGCACAAATACACTTTCCAATTCTACTGAGATGTTGCTGATATTTTTAGCCATTACTGACATGGGATGTTGTGGAAACCACACACATAATGTACTATGCATTCTGCATCTACATGTTTAATCAATGTGGGCACTTATCTCACCATGAAATAAAGCTCACCAAGTTGTTCATGGTTACACGCACCCACACAACCTGGTCCCTTGGCCAACCTCGGGAAAGTTGGACTCTACATTGACATGTGTTCTTTCACCCTGGGAAGCTGATGGATGTGTTTATTTGGCTTCGGTGAATGCAAACACATACACAGACACACACAAAGACGACCATGACTAAAAAGATACACTCACTTCTCACACACACTCACATTTTTGTAAAAACCTTTTCCCTATTACTTTTCAGTGTGAATAAGTTGGAGCTAGCCGAGATTTTTTTTATGGATACAAAAAGCTGCAGAAGTCAATCAAGCTTTTGATGTACCTGCTAAGAATTCCCTAAAACAAGTGGACACTGTGTAGACAAGAGAGCAGATTAATTAACAGTTAAATAGAAATGGCCTAAAGATGTGTTACTCACCTCTTGCACAGTCAGACAACATAATGGCCTCAAAGGCGAGCAGCATAATTTTGAGGAATCCCATCCTGACAGACGAGAACGTCATGTTGCCCAAATCTAAAATAAATAAGGTAAAAAAATTAAAACACACCCCAAGAAATTCCCTAAAATGTTTATTTAAAATATTTATACTTTTGATTAAATGTCAATAGGTCCTCCAAATCAAACACAGCTGTGTCGTGACTTTAGTGTTTTTCCATAGAATTACTGAAATGCATGGGAATTGATTTTATGAATGAAAATACATAGTCATATACAGTTGAACTCAGGGGTTAATATCGTAGAATTTTTATTACAATACCCACACAAACTGCCCGGTACATCAACAAAATTCTAAAATCTGAAATGGTAGTTGTTTATTTACAAAACATTCCTTTCCTAACTTAAATGAAATTGTGCCTCAATATTTAAGTTTAATTGCCTGCAATATAGACCACATGTAAAATTCAATAGACAAGTCTCACTAGAAAAGTGCCAAAATTCTGCATTTTGACATCTCTCGTTAATCCTGTTTCCATTCCCGTTTTTGTATTTATTGTCACATGTTTTTGCCCAGACAACCTTCTTTTCTGTTTGGGAACTCACGGCATATTTAAGACAGCGTCGTTGCTACCAATCTCGTTTATTTCAGCACTTTTTATTAACCTCAAGAAAAGGGAAAACTTGCTAGGAACGTTTTTTTTACAGAATCTTAAAATAAGGTAAAACATTTTTGACAGAATCTTAAAATATGGTAAAACATTTTTGACAGAATCTTAAAATAAGGTAAAACATTTTTCCAAGATCCTTTTTACAAACCTACACTTCTTAAGGCACCAAATTGGTGGAAAAACTCAAAACATCATATTTATCGATTGACTAACTTACTACACAAAATGAAACAAATTGACCCAATTGTAATAATGTGAATAACTATGTTTATTGCTACTCGATAGCACGTTAACATATATCAATAATGCTACTTCTAAAAATGTAAGTGATACATTGATTACAATAAGTAGCAATATGTTTGGCTTTACTTATATAATGATCATATAAAAAAAGAGTTGCCTACTTACATTGACTGCTGCAAACTGTAAAGTCGTATGAAAAATGTTAATATTTTGTCCAAAAATGGCGATTGTGTATAACGTACCTGTAGTTTCCAGTGAATTAAGTCAATTTTTTGTCCAAAAATTGCGATTGTGAATAACGTACCTGTAGTTTCCAGTGAATTAAGTCAACCTCGCATCAGCCTCTTCATAGAAAATTGGTTACCCATAGTCATTGGAGGTATCGTAGTCTACATTTATATATTGACCCTAGCCGATTTTATCCACGGCTATTTACCTCAACCAAATGACCAAAGTTATTTGGAAAGGTTTAAATGATATGCGCCCATCGATCACACAGACGGAGATCCATTTAAATGTTGTATGAACTTATCGACAAACTAGAATTAGAAGATCGTACAAGCCTGTATCCAATCGGTGTGTACAGATGTCTACTGCATCCACTCGTGCAATGCAGCGCAAAGTTGTCCATCCCAGCGGTCAATTTATGACCAATCACATACAAGGGCTGGCAAAATCTATGAACGTTAACTCTTTCTTTCTCACCAAAACCTTCCAATCCGAGTATTTTATTTACGGCAAACTATTTAAAACATAAATACAGCGGCTAACAGAACAACGGTTCGGGAGAAGCCTGCAACCTTATTTGTGCTATATTTTACCTCCACAATTCCTGACCTTGACCCTGGAGAAAAAACAGCCTAACACGGCCCTAATCCGACCCCAACATTACAGATAGGAGTCCCGTGTTCTCAGCAATATAAATCCAATATAACATTCAATAAATAACATTAAAAACGAGAAACATTTGTATAGGTGGGTACCCTTAATGTATATATGACAAACGTTATAAACAACCGCGAGTGTGCCGTTGATAAGTCGGATGAGATGATGCTGCCATCCGGTGGACGGGGATGAAGTCCAGCAACAAACTTGACATGAACACAAATGGGAAAGAAACACTTTTTCAAAGGAAAAATTGTTTAATTTTTATTTACATGACATTTAATCCTAAATAATATAATGTAATTTTTTCCTCAAACGTTTCACATAGCTCTTATTATTTAAAATGTATCTATGCTTTAAAAAATAAGAACAGGTTCTGAAGCAATAGGATATCCAGTCCTTGAATTACAGCATTATACAGAAAAAGTAGTAATAGCTTTATCAATTCACAAAATGTCCATTTGTTCTTTATAAAAGAAAAAGTACATCATCTCTTAAGTGTCTTTATATTTTCCTCAATAAAAATACAACTTGATGGAATGAGTGATAAACAGAAGATGAAGCCTGAGAAATAGCTTCTAAGTCAGAGCAGGTTTGATGTAACTGGAGTGGCACTGAAGCCTAGAAGGCCATGGTTGTTTGAACCTATCACTATGTCACATCGGCCTTTCCTCTATCCACATGAAGTCACATTCCCCACTGCAACCCAGGTGGTGAAGCGTTCCCTGTACATCAGGAAGGGGCAAGATCTGATGTCATAGTAGGGGGAAGTAGTCATTTCCTGGAAACAATAATACATTGTGCAGAGATATTTAACCTTGGGCAGGATGTAACAAACAATAAAAAAAAAAGATGATTACCGGTAACATATTAGAACACATTTTAATACAGATCACCTTTTCTAGAACTACAGCAGCACTTCTGCAACCAAGATGAGAATTTACACCAACGACCTGCTAAGTGTAGTGGGAGAGGTTTGTCTCTTCTCTAGTGTGCTATCAGTGGAACCACTGGGAGGTTAATCATTAAGTTCCCCATGCAGTATCGGTCACTTTATATTAAAATATTTACTGTGTGTCTTACAAATCACTGTGTTTATTCAGTAAAAATATATATTTTTGTCAGGTGAACTGCAGTCCAAAACAGTTCTTGACTGCACACACAAACACACCATGTTGAAACAACACTAAAATTCATCCAAATGATATGATAACCCCTTTGAGAGCAGTTTGAAAAAAGAAAAAAAAAACACCTGGGATTTTACCCAACAGTAAGGGCAAGATGGTATTAATAATAGTAATATTCCCAGAACTCGACGTGCCACTATTTAGCCTGATGGGAAAGGATAGGTAGCAGCAGTCAGTGAAATAACCACTACCCTATCAGACAGTCAGTTATTTGTAAAGAAATCTCAAATTGGTTTGTTATTACCTACACACACAGATTGAGTATTACAAATACAGCTCTGGGAATATACACAACCATTCAGCATATACTGACAGAAATAGGGTGGTGGTCCCTTTAAGGAAGAAGGCAGATGTCATGATATGTATAAAGAAGTTGGACAGAGCACATGGCAGCTTTTTGTGGGTAAATGCAGCCCATCATAAGTTGTTGGGTATAGAAGACATACCCATAGATATAACAACATCCTTTTAGCGTTGTGATTTGAAGTTTCAAGAGGAAAGTCATTTGGTTTGATCAGTGTTTTGTTCAGGAGCAGTTAACGATTTCTGTTAGTCTTACCGTGTATTTGTTTCCTTATTAAAACAAATGTAACTGTCATTTTATGTTTAAATGAAGAAGGTTTTACATCATCCGGGGTTGTGCTCCCATAACTGGAAGGACTATTGCCATGTGGTCAGCACATACACAGAGGCCTGCAAGAGTATTCAGTCCACTTCTCTCATGTCACTCCATTACTAATAGCACATTTACAGTTTTTAATCAGTTTCATATATTTGAGAAATATTTTATTGAACAACCCCAGTCACAGGATAATTTGCTAGGCTGGGAATCTGAAGGAAAATGCAGACCAAATGACATTCTGAGGAAGTTACAAAGTAAAGTAAAATCATAGATACGGGTAAATTGAATGACAACATTGAAAGTCTCTGCTTTGTCTAATAGCGGCTTCAGTCGGGGTCAGACATAAACACCAACTGCATTCTTAATCAAGAAGCGATTTGGGTGTGCCTTATGTTGTTTAGGGAGGGGATGCACTGCTCTGTGAAATCCTTTATTGCACTTACTTTGCCTACAAAAACAAGCAGGAGCTTTTAGATGGTTTATAATGTGGCAAGCAGGGGTTCTTCAAAAAATGTACACACCGCCTTGACTGGCTTAAGAACAGTAATTAGTATAACAGTAAAATCAAAGTAAGCCAAAATTTAGATCCCACCTGAAAACGTAAGAAATCTCTTTTCAAACAGCTCTATAAACAAAAAAGGGAAGTATGGTCATTTAAACAACTTCTGAGCATTACAGAAACCTTAGTGTGGAAATCTCATAAAACACACAGACAACTTTTCAAAAGTTTGGGGTCACTTAGAAAGTTCCTTGTTTTCCATAAAAACATACATTTCCTATTAAACTAGTTTAATGTATCAAAATTAATAGGAAAGAGTAATTGACAAGGTTAAAAAAATATATTTAAAAGTTGAAAAAAATAATGATGTCCTTCAAACGTTGCTTTCCTCAAAGAATCCTCCATTTGTCAGCCAGTCAGCCTTGCAGACTTTGGCATTCTAGTTGTCAGTTTGTTGAGGTAATCTGAAGAGTTTCTTGGCAATTTATAGAATGGAACAGCCTCAGTTTCTCAGAACAAAAATAATCGAAGAGTCTATTGAAGAGTTTCAGAAGAAGGTTCTTTGTTTCTGGTCATTTTGAGCCAGTAATCAAACCCACAATTGCTGATGCTCCAGATACTAAACTAGTATCTAAAGAAGGCCTGTTTTATTGCTTCTTCTTTTTTCAGCTGTGCGAACATAAAAGGAACTTTTGATGATCAATTAACCTTTTAAAATAATAAACTTGGATTAGCCAACACAATGTGTCATTAGAACACTGTACTGATGGTTTCTGCTAATGGGCCCTTTGTACACCTATTTGGATGTTCATATTAAAAATCAGCCAATGGCAGCTAAAATATAATTTACAACATTAACAATGTCAACACTGTATTTCTGATTTAAAGTAATTTTAATGGACACAAATGTACTTCTTTCGAAAACAAGGACATTCATACCTGACCCCAAACTTTTAAACGGCTGTGTACACACACGCACACACATTTGGAAAAACATGCCATCTAATCACTTTAAAAGCAACAGACGCAGCCCACATAGATTTTTAAAAAACCAGCAAGACCCTTGGGAACATTGAGGCGCTTGCTTAAATCTAAATCCCATGTCTATAAATATCACACATTCATTGCCGTTAATTGCAGAATAATCTGCACATTTTTGTGATAAGAATCTATCCATAAAAAACATTTTAGGATTAAATCTCTTTTTATTTATATACTTCATTTGCTTCGATGATAGGCAGCCTGATGGTTCTTACAGCACCAGTAATTACATGACAAACTATTACCTTAAAACCTCTAGACCCATTGCAGCCAAACAAGTGATAACAGTGGAATAGAGATGATCAACTTAATTCTCCTTATTTCCATGTCTCAGGTGACTTACATTCTTTGTGAGAGCTCTGGCACAAGTGTGGGAAGCACGCTGAAGCACAGAACATTGTCAAGCCTTTTTATAATTTAGTTTTTTTTATACACAAGCAATAACTCGGCAATGTTCCAAAGGCTTTCTCTCGTTCCAGATGCCAACAATCTCAGAAGCACGGGACCAATCTAGAGTAGCCTCATGTGTTGACGGTTCCAAACCCCATTTCCAGTTGGTCCCTCTGCCTCCACAGAGACTCAGACAGGAAGTTAAAAGGAGAGCGGGGCGTTGCCGTCCCAGTCAGGCAGCAGCATCTCCACGACAACCGAAAGGGTCTAAACAGTGTTTACGTGCCTCCACATCGGGTCCACCTTTCCCCCCGTCGGGGCTTTCAGAGCCATGGGATGGAAATGATTGCTCTGTGCAGTGGGGGGGGGGGGGGGGG
>JACXGK010003905.1:18828-41706 GCA_016801125.1 Novumbra hubbsi | reverse complement strand
CTACAGAAGGTATATATACCTACCTACAGAAGGTATATATACCTACCTACAGAAGGTATATATACCTACCTACAGAAGGTATATATACCTACCTACAGAAGGTATATATACCTACCTACAGAAGGTATATATACCTACCTACAGAAGGTATATATACCTACCTACAGAAGGTATATATACCTACCTACAGAAGGTATATGTAGAAATATGCATATAGATATAGTTAACGGTCAAATGGCCTGTCTCTAGGTTTGAAAAATTATGGAATGATTGTGAACAAAGTCATTATGACCCATAAAATATATCAAAGTACAACCGAGTCTTGTTGACTTAAACATAGTAATTCCTGCTACAGGGATGACATGGGGATAAGTGTGGAACCACCAATAGAACTAATTCATCAAATGTCCAGGCAGTCCAAATCTCCCCATTTTACTAAGAGCTTTTCTTTTTCGAGGAGAACCACATGTGTGGCCTATTTGAAATACAAATATAGACGTGTAAATTCAAAACTCTTAAAAAAGCTTATTTACAACAACAATATATATTTTTTGTCATAGTGTCACAGTCACCTCTCATTCAGTTCGTGTGTGTGGTTCTGTGTACAGGGGACCAAGAACAACATACGGCCTCAGACGGTTGTCTCCCCCTGTTTGCTCGCCAGTCTGACATAAAATCTCCTCCAGGAATTCAACGTTTTACTCGACCAGATCCAGAAACCAGAGGTGATACCCACAATTAACATCATCAGGTACTTGATCATGAAGACGGTAAAGTCCGGCGACGTCTGAGGCTGATGATGCCTAGGGCACGGCACGGCATAGTTCTTACACGTCCGGCTCGCCCAACTCTTTTCCCACTGTTCCTTGAACGCCTGCTCATAGAAGTAGCACGCGATAACGATGGTCGCAGGCACCGTGTAGAGCACGCTGAAGATTCCGATGCGCACCATGAGCTTTTCCAGTTTTTCCGTCTTGGTACCGTCGTGCTTCATGATGGTCCGGATCCGGAAAAGCGACACGAAGCCAGCCAAGAGGAAAGACGTGCCAAGGAAGAGGTAGATGACCAGCGGGGCTAGGACGAAGCCCCGGAGAGCGTCCACGCTGTTTATGCCCACGTAGCACACCCCACTCAACACGTCACCGTCCACCTGCCCCACCGCCAGGACAGTGATTGTCTTGACGGCGGGCACTGCCCACGCCGCCAGGTGGAAGTACTGCGAGTTAGCTTCGATGGCCTCATGACCCCACTTCATCCCAGCGGACAAAAACCAGGTCAGGGCTAGGATGACCCACCAGATCGAACTGGCCATGCTGAAAAAGTAGAGCATCATGAACAAAATTGTGCATCCTTCCTTTTTGGTGCCTTGGACGACCGTTTTAATATCGCTGTCAAAGCGGTCGTTGCACACCACCTTGTCTCCCAGGAAGAAGCCTGCTATGTATGCTATTGACACCATAGTGTAGCAGGCGGAGAGAAAAATGATGGGTCGTTCTGGGTAGCTGAACCTTTGCATGTCCACTAAGTAGGTCAAAACTGTGAACAGAGTGGATGCACAGCATAACACAGACCATATTCCAATCCATATTTTAGCGAATTTTAACTCGTTCTCATTGAAGTACATCAAACCATGGGATTTTGAAGGCTCACAAGGTGCACCGCAATCTTCTTCCCCAAGAAAACGGTACCTCAAATAAGGTGGTACTCTTAATGCAATGGGGCACCTAAACTTTTCAATTACATTGGTACGAGGCTCATAAGGAGATTGTGTGACATCCGACGTTGGATTAACATGAGCGCTACTAGCTGACACGTTTTGCCCAACGCATATCTCACCCGCTCCGTGAATAGGGAAAGACTCACAGGCGAGGCGCTCAGGCCACTGGAAGCCGAATTTGTTCATCAGTGCCTCGCAACCCTGCCTCGCTCTTTCGCAGAGAGAGCGACACGGAGGCAGGGCTTTTTCCAGAACCGTACAAACGGGGGCATACATAGAGCAGAGAAAAAACTTCAGGTCAAGGGAGCATTGAACTTTAACGAGCGGGTAAAACTGGTGCACTTCAAGCCCCGCGTCCTCTTGGTTGGTGTGCCCTAATAAATTTGGCATGATAGTCTCGTTATAGGCAATATCCGTACAAAGAGGTATAGATATAGGTTGGCAAAAGCCATGGTCAGGAACGGACATTCCACGGTCGCCATACTGACAATCTGCTCCACGTAAAAGTAAAAGAATTATCAGAAACACCAAATGGGAATACATACAAACTTTATCGTTCTCCATTCCAAATTAATTCCAAAACGCCACAAGTTCCGTAGCGCGTAAACACGCAGATCCGCCCACGTTAGTGTGTTTTTCGCGAGCTATAGTAGATGTTCCAGGATAAAACGATTTTAGGGGTCGACTAATTTAAATGTTAGTCTGCACACGTTACTTCATATCGGAGACGTTCATTTGGAGAATTTACCTCGGCAAATGGCAACAGAGAGTTAAAATCCGCCTTTTGCCAGTGGCTATTTCGATCTTGTTCAACTCTCTGTCTGTATGTAGCCTATGAGGGTTGCGTTCCGGTTACATCTCACCAGAGCCATAGAGAGAAACGGCTCTATACGGCTCTGCATCTCCGTATTCACGAAGGGAGGAGCCTTAAAACAGACGGTAGGCTACTTTTCTGGCGATAATTATTATTTTCTATGGTCTTCTTTTATTTTAGTTATCCGTCGTAAAGCCAATAGTCAATATTATGACTTTTGAACCTGAAAGTTGTTACACAATACATTTTGTAGGTATACATTTATTTTTTATTTAGGAAATCTGCTGATTTTTTTCTCCAAAAAGACATAATGAAAAATCAAGTTTTGCGCCAATGTCTTGAGATATTTGGTCGAATAAAATTCCCTATACCTTGGGTTTTGTATAAAGACCACAAATAACCCCTTGTTATCTCCTCTGAATCCGGAATGCTGATCTGAAATCCGTATGATAGGAGACCACATTGCCTGGTAACTATTTAATTAGAGCACGAATTAGAGCACGAATTAATCTCTGTGGGTTTTGGTATATTACCAGTTCACCATAGCTATAGTGCCTTTTCCAGGGAATCTCGAAGTACCTTCGAGATGGTTGAGAGTGGATGTTGCTTTACTAGCCAAAGAACATAATCAAAGGGGGAAGAGAGGCAGAGAAGAAGGATTCACTCACTCACACACACACACACACACACACGCACACAACCATTTGTTATTCTGCCCATGTAGGGAACCAGAAAATACTTTACTATATCCATATCTTCCAATCCAAACCCTAACATATTCAATGTAATCTTTATGCCTAAATTTAACCCTAAATCTATTGCCTAAACCTAATCCTAATTCTAACACTAATCCCAATTGTAAATGCTATCCTAACCCTAACCCTTAAACTGGAAATACATTTGTTTCCTTCTGGTTTATGGTAAAAAAAAATCAGCTTTTGCAATATTAGTGGGGCCTTACACAAACACACACAGAGCACTCATTAATATTTAAATTTCTGTAGCAGTAAGAGTTCAGATCCGGTCACCTTAGCTAAGTTTCATAGGCTGGCTGTGTGGTTTACCAAACTGAATTATGCACATTTCCTCACCCCTCACCAGTCCTGGCTTTGGGTGCTTCCTCAGTCACCCCTCCCAGTCCTGGCTTGAGGTGCTTCCTCAGTCCCCCCCTCCCAGTCCTGGCTTGAGGTGCTTCCAAATTCAGACTCCCAGTCCTTTGAACATAACTCACATCCCAGCAGATGTGGGTCTCAAAAGGCCCCAGAACTACACCTTATTAAAACATTGTACTTAGGTCTCCACACTATGTTACTCTATGGTGGAAATGCACCTTGTCCCAGCGCCTGGTACGACCTGCAATGCAAAACAAGCCAAAACGAAGGAAATTCCCTCAAGTTCAGCTTCCAGTATTTTCTGCCGTGAAAAGGAGTAATTCCTAACCGAGGGACAATGGCATCTTAAAATGAGAAGCTACATTAAAAAGTGGTGAAATGTTGAAAATCATTATTTGGGTCCCAGGATAGAATTGCAGATCAGGGATGGGCTACTTTGAAGGGGCGGGGCCCTGGACATTTCTTCACGAGGGTCTGCATTCGCTCTCAGGTCAGGTCTGTGTACCTACATCCGTATACATAGCAGCCCCCTTTCTCAGGTCAGGTCTGGGTGTATCTACATCCATACAATCATCGGGAAACAACTCCCTCATCATTGTCATCCCACAACTGGTTTTGATCGGATTGATGCCCAGCATTTCTCACACAGCATTTCTGAACACACCAGTTTGCGTGCTGGGTTTGTGCTCCACCAGTTAGCACCACTACCACCACTGCTGCATGGGAAAGTTGTTTTAGTCCATTCATGCCTTATAGCAACAAGCTGACATACAAGAATGACCCCCCCCCCCTCCTCCTCTCTGCTCCACTGCAGACATGATCAACAAACAATGGGATTTTAAAGAACACAGCGTATCAGGTCGAATCGGCCTCAGGGCCACTGAGCACACTGGTTTGTGAGAGCTGCTGTTCTTGTTTTGTATCTGTTCAGACCTGATGAGTGTGATGAAAAGCGTAGTGTTTTTTATTAATGTATTATTAACACGATTTGTAATGGAATTGTATTCACAACCGTGAGGACAAAACATGTGCGGTTGTTTGTACCCCTTGGTGTACAGAAATCTGTTTAAGATGAAATATGCTTTATGGTTTTTCCTCTTGACTGTTTCAGAAAAGCAATGGGAACACCGTTGCTAATGTATCCATACCCTGCAGAGATGTACGGCACTTGTTAATGAAAGATATTTTAAATGCAGGAAAATTAGCATATTCAAAGAACAAAATAGTGCCAACTCCGTTCACTCCGCGCATACGGGATTAAGAAAGAGGGTTCACGAAAGGTTTGATTCAAAAACTCCTCCTCTATGCAACTAGGCAATATCCAGGGGGAAAGCGTAGGAGTGGGACACAAAGACT
The DNA here is from genome assembly GCA_016801125.1 of Novumbra hubbsi. Lineage (NCBI taxonomy): Eukaryota > Metazoa > Chordata > Actinopteri > Esociformes > Umbridae > Novumbra > Novumbra hubbsi. The sequence continues at coordinate 36,707 of JACXGK010003905.1, read as the reverse complement.
AATTGGAATAGAGTATAATTTACTGGTAGAATTTGAATTGCAAAAAATACACTGTAACAAATGCAGCGTGAGGTCTGTTGCATGTGCCGGGTATGTTATTGTCTATGCTTAAGTTAGACGTTACTCGGGGAGACAATGTACAGCTTCTACCCACTTACACAAAAAAACTGCCGTTATAAAGAGTTACAGTCCATATGAGCAAATAGCTTACGCCCTAAGTTATGGATTGGACAAGACTGGAAATCCAGATTTGCATCGGTTCTCCACATATATGTTAACCAGGATAAGGATGTTAACCGTAAACCTGGTCTGTATCTGTCCATCATCTGGCTCGTGCAGCACAATGTGTCCCCTCTGCCATTGTGTTGATAAGACTGTTTCCTTTATTGGGTTATTCCGCTCCTCTTTCTACTCCTCTTCCCGTCACTGTCTGTTGGCGGGAGCTTGAACATGATGTTGTGCACGTTGGTCGTGAGTCTCCCGTTTCTAATGAGTGCGGAGGTCAATATGCAATTCATGCATGTGGAAAAATTTTATGAAACATGGGGCTACCTCTTAAATATTGTGTTTGTATTTGGCTTGGCGTACGTCAGTTATACCATTTTAAATTCGGACTGTGTGAGAGTAGTAGATAATGCAATGCAGGTCTGGTTGAATGAAATGTATCGCCGTGAAGAATTACTGTATATTCATTAATTGTTAGGAACAGCACTTTACTTGGACTAAATTAAGTGCAGGAACTGCCAAACGCACATTAGGCGTTTGATGTTCATCAAAATGTGTTCATAAGGTTTGATCCGATAAGAGTTGCTGTTTTGCCTCAAATAGGAACCGGAATGCTGTTTGCCTAAAATACCGTACCGGAATGTTGTTCTAGAACTCTGGGTACTGACTAGAAGTAAGAAAAAAAAGCAACTTAATTTGCTCAACGTCAACAATGTTTAGGTGATTTCAAGACACTACAGCACATTGACTTTATCTTCTCTTGTGTATGAATGAGCCAAGTGTCTTGGTGAGGTATTCTCTATTGTATCATTCCCAGTAAAAAAGCAGCAATAATGTGTATTTGTGTACCTTAATTGAATTCCATTGGAATGTATCCCTTGATGCTTTTCATTCCTCTCTTTCTGTCTCCCTTTTGTCATTGATATCTGCTCCTGATATTTATACTAAATAACCGACAGAACTTCGAGCTGAGTTATATGGACATGAAATGGGATGATACAGCACCTCGTCCCTTCTTCACCTGATACCAATTAGAATCCAGCTCTCATGCAGATGCCCTTAGCCAAACAACTAGCGCTTGTTTTGGGGACCTGGCAAAGCTTTGTGTAATTATATGTCAGGAGTAAACAGATTGTGGATTGTCTCGATGCTCCTCGTGGTCATGGATCTGGGTATAAATGTGTTTATTTTAGTGTGTTATTAACACAGATTATAGTCTTTAAGGGTGTAAAACTTGCATTGTGTACAATGTATTCACCATGTAAATAGCGGGTTGAGGGTGATGCTCAAGGTCTTCATCCCAGTTCGGTCTTTCACCTGCTGGGTGCAGACAATCCATCTCACCCATACAATGCCTGCAACTATTCAGGTCACTCTGCTTCAATCATACTGCTTCACTGTAAGCTAGGGTGCAATTTTTGCAAATCAGGCTGGGATTTGAATTGAGAATTGCTTGTGGTGGATTCTTTTTCAGTCATAAACGAATCATAAAATTGCTGAAAACAAACCAGTCAATCTCGGAAACATTTATTTCATTCAAGGATGCCTCATAATTGATTGAGCGCAACCATTTAGCAGAGAAAATACATTGGTCTGATATGACTCATATGTTTAAATCCTGCTAGCGGATTAGCCAAAGGGTCCCATAGAGGTTTGGGTTGTTAGTAATTGAATATTACCTTCAATTACTTTCAAATCCTTACCTTGTCGCACTCTAGTGACTCCTTTTGGCGGACTGGGCACCTGTGAGCTAAATCAAGATAAAAGACAAGACTTTTACTTTAATGTCCTGGTTGAGCAAACAGCGTTATCTGAATACTTATGTGTTTAAGATATTTTAGATTAGAATGTTCAATGAGGTGGCACTTATCTCTAAACACAACAGAATGTAGAAGCAGTGAAGGGGTCTGAATGCTTTCCAAAGTCACTGTGAGTTCAGTCATTCAAGGACCAGCTTTGCGTAAAGTTTGCGGGTTCTTTCCATTTTCCCGGCTTGGCCAATATGAATGAAGCACCAATGCCAATGGAAACACATTTCCATTCCCTGTACAATCCAAAGACACTTTTAATTAAACCTTGTCAAAAGAAGAATGATGCAGAATCCCAATACCCCATTATAATCTACAGCACAGCCACATTCGAGCAGACAGGCTTTGCCTAGTCATGCATTTAAGATAAAGGTTGAATATCTATATAAGAACAACAATAAATTGTGAACACTGATTTTGTTAATACCTACAATTTGTTTGTATGACTCGTTTCCAGTTACCATATCATAAATCAAATTTATTGGACGGACAGGTTCAGAGAATAATTTATTTACTTACACTTCTCAATGGTTCACTTTGAAGGTTAATGAAGGTCGAAATACAAATGCTTCAAATCCATCAGGTTATTCAGCAGGTACTCAACTAGACATTTGAAATGTTACAAGCACAATTTACAAGCATCTATGTGGTTGATTTTTAAACCCAGGCCTCAAAACATCAAAACAATCTATGCCACATTGATTTTTCTGTACATTATATGTGACATATTGAACAAAGCAGAGTAAGCTGATCTCAGATAAATGCTTGGCAAAACCTCTAGATCGTTGACTCAACAGTCCTAGGGACCAGGTACAACAAGCAGGAGATATTATAGACTTTATAAATGGTGGTCCATTTTGGGTGGCACTCCTTGTGAGAACAGACAGACACAAAAATGTCCTCTGACAAAGGTCCAACACATTCACTCCTAGAGATGCCTAACATGTCTCTCAACGGGGAGAAAGTGGGTGGAGAAAAAGAAACCTCTTCCCGCTGACAAAGTGGCCAAGAATGAATGAAAAGCACTAAAGGGTGGCTGTGAGCAGCGGAGTTGACAAGCTCAATATATTACAGTAAGCCTGTTTGGACTGCCTGCGCTCTTGCTTGTACCGATATGATGTCTCTGAATTGTGATTCGCAGCTTTGCTTAGTTTGTTTCCGTTCCCTAAATGTCTTTGAGCACAATGTCAATTGTGTAAGAGGTCCTTTATTACTACACACAATATGAGGCACCTTCAAGGTTTGCTTCATACGGATTTTTCATACGGATCATTATTGGCCAACTGTTAAATGAAACACAACTTTATTATGCTTTTTCTTTCTCCAATTAGACCAAATGTTCATCCAGTTTGTTAGTAACATGGACATGCAGCATATGCACCACACACACTATGACCAATAACTCATAATATCCATGGAGAGCATTTATCTGTGGGCCAACATTGCAGCTTTCAGACCCAATTTCCCTTTCACTCCCCCTCTTCTCCAAGAACAAAACCCTGACTGACAATACTCAAATCTTCTTTCTCAGATTATCCCCCTCACCTCCCTCAATCCCCTCCTCTCACCCACCAATGCCCTGTGCTTCTTTTCAAGGCAGGGTATGCTAATAGCTCTCTCAATAACTTGAAAAAATATAGCTATTTTCCTCTCGCACTATTTTACATCTCAAGCGGCTTGTCCTATCCGTTGACAGGGGGACCAGCCTTCCAATTCAGTACCTTTCATAGCTTTGACAGTTGAAACCCTGAGCCTTCGACGAGTTTGGTAGAGACTTGTTCAGTCCCAAAGGAGGACTTTTTAAGGAGGGTTTTGTACGACGGGAACAGCGAACATTTAACATTACTACAAATGAATAGCTTGACTGATACACTTTTTTCCCCTAGAGGAATTCGGAATAGTAGAATGGATTTTGACAATATTTTGGCTAATCAAAGAAGAAGTGATCAATAGCATTGCTGATATTTGCTTATGAAAGACTTCTACGATGATTTGTTAATTCCAAAATGGTAATACAGATTCATTTGTATATGCATATGTAGCATATGTAAGAGAAAACATTTTAGGTGAAAGAGAAGCTAGTGGTAAAAGTATGGGAATGCATGAGAGACCACCATTAAGTCTAAGGAAAGAAAGTGAGGGAGAGAAAATATGGAACGATTGTAAAACTTTAGAAGGGCCAGTGGTCTATGGGGAGATTATGCTAATTTTCCGCATTCATAGGCCAACCACCTTTGTACATGTCATAGAGGACAGCATTTGTCCCCTCTGGCGATGAACAAATTATACATGAAATCAATTCCTTCTCTCTCTTGCCACTTCCCTGTTACCTATCCATTAGCGCCCCATGCTCTCTCATGTTAGGCTAACCCACTGCATTTCGTCTGCTAATGAGATATGGGACCAGCTAGAGTGCTAAAGCCCCTGTCTGCAATAAGCAGCTCCGCCCATTACAACCACTGTCTGCGGAAAAGCCACCTGACTCAAAAATGTCTCCTGAAGTTAGCTTAACTACAAAAAAACAGCCTCCTAAATCTCACCTAGTCTCCTTGTGCTGCACCACCCTTCCTACAGAGAGCAGAATAACAAACTGATTTTACTGCACAGCTTCTCTGTACTCTATATTTAACACCCCCTTGACTGGAGATTAAAAGAAAAATATGTTTGCTACAAAATTAAACCTAATACAAAACATGAAGGAGTGAGATGCACAGATGAATGTATGTAAGCAAAAATGTAATTAGCTTTCGCGGGACCCAGGCAGGTTATAATCAATAGTGACTAAAATCCTTTCGATTTTTACTTTCATTGTATATTTGTCACGTGCATGTTACAACTTTAGGTGTCATGAAAGCTAGTTCCCTATTTAATTTGTCATGTTATTCAATAACACAACTGTAATTTCAAAAAACAAATGTAAAAACTGAGACTTGTCCAGAACCCCTGTCACTTTGTTGCCTTTCAGCTGTGTGCCTGTTGATCCTCTAGTCAAGTCCTCTCAAAGGCTAACACTTTTTTGAATTAAGTCCTCCACATGCAAAATGGGTCCCCATTTCATCAGCGGCCCTCTTAGAGTGCAAATAAGGAATGTGCACTTGTGTTTGTTGTTTTAAGTTCAAGGGAGGTATGTATCCATGGACAGCTCAAAGACTTACAAATCACTATACACCTGCCAGTTATTTCACTTGAAGTCCTCACCGTTAATGGTGGTCGTTTGCTTTGCATATCTCATTATCATTTCTCGTTATCACCTACTGTTAGTTGTATCTGCCTAGAATGCTTAGTTACTCATTCAGCAGCAATTGTGTTAATGACCCATTGAAAAAACACTTAAATAGTTAACATTTTCTGCCAGTGATACTGGCTTACACTTTTTATTATGAGGAAGTCGCAAAGAAGTGTATACATGTTCGAAGCATTTATTTGGTTTACTGTTATATGGCTTGTTACAAGTTCTCCCCATGGGGTTAAATAATCGACACACACTCCAGGCTGATAGTTCAGTCGTTATTAATCCGCGCTCTCCCCACAAACCACACGTACATACTTTTGTCTATCCCCTTCAAATATCCTCCTGGCTTCTGCTTTTGTTCAGCTGAAGCACCCATCTGTGACTGCGACAATGAATGCCCAGCATTAAAGCTTGCGCAAATATCCTGCTGAGCGCTGATAAAAGGATTAATACTGGAGAAAATTCCTAATCTGCAAAATTACAAATTAAATTATTCTATTAAAAAAAGGATCGCCCAGGAGTTGGCTGCTGCCCTTTCTGCGCACATTTGATTATCCCTCTGGCGTGCTGCGGATATGGAGTGATATTAGTGCCAACGGAATCACGCTGTTTTAGTGTATGGAGTTGGGGGTGGTGAGCGAGAGAGAAGATGAGTAAAATTAGATGCAATTGACTTATTGGAGTCGTTATGCGTATTGCACCAATGGTTTAAATGAACCAGTGTTGTTCAGATTTGTGGCGTGCGGGTCATCTTTTCTTTTGCCACATCGGCCCGCGATTCCTAAAGGCATTCTCAACCTCAAGTGAATATCGGAAGCCTGCACTCGACCCAGAATCCATAAAATCTAGACAAAAGGGTCTAGAAATGTGTACAAGTATATTTGTCATGTTATCATAATCACTTTGAAAACATGTCTGATAGAAATAACAATAACAGGCAAGTACTTGCCGAGCTTATGGTATAGACTTTTAGTAATATACTATCTTACAGACAAACTGAAAAACTGGTACAAAAACTAAATAAATCCCCCTAAAATAATCTACGTTAATACATTTTACTGACCTAGTTTAATAGAAAACCTAAGGCAATAGATTACCTATGTAAAATGTTAAATACCAAAATCTAACGTTTTCATGTTGTAGTTGTTTATTTAAAGTGTTATACAGACTAATACACATTTCATTAGTTATTACTTTTGACTGAATCTCTTTTAACGTTGTTACCAGCCCACATCTGATTGACTGTTGCTGGGTCACTTGGGTCATCAGGTTGAATCAGCAAATTACGTTTGACGTCCCATCCATTTGACCGGTTAAGTCTTTCACCCATCTTTATGGTAAGAGCTCCTTACCGCAGACAAAGAATGTTAAAAGCGTCCTCTGTTGTCTTAAATGCAAATCAACACAATATTTAAAAATTGCAGGGGTACACAATATTAAAGAAGACAATGGATGTTAACAGCGTCTTCTGTGGTCTTGCATGCAATTCTACACAATATTTAAGAAATGCAGGTCTACACTACATTAATGTTGCTGGTTTCACACTCAGGACACAAGGAACCTATCAATATATTATTCAATTTGTGTTAAAATGTCCGCAGGATATGCAATGAAATAATATGGATATCTTATTCTAGAACTTAGTTGGTGAAGTAACAGATTTGTGTACATATGATTGCAGCAATTAAAAACGCATACTAGGTAATATGTATGAATTTTTACTCAGTTGTTCCTCGAAAAAGGTGTAGTAGTGAATGCTCTACAAATATTTAGTATTGCTTATTATGATTATTGGAATTATGAATATTATTAGAAGTACCAATATATATTGACATGTGCTTGGATAGGAACAGCAAATTGTCCATAGGCGTCACACGAACAGTATACCGTGTTGCACAGTGGGATTTGGTGGTAGTTCGTTTTGAGAAATCAGGTACTCTTGCATTTTTTTGTTGTTTACATTGATTGACATTGTTATGTCATCATATTTCTATTGATACGGTTATATTTTACTTTTGTTTAATTACTTTCTTGCTCATAGTCATAGTGTAATAACGCATCCGAATCATGGTTAGCTAACGTTAGCTAGCTAGCTAAATTGGCGTGCATGCCTGTAAAGATGAGTAGTGCACAGAAGCTGTTGTTTCTACACGGAAGCCATACTCTACGCTGCAGCACCCCTTATAATTATACATTATAATTTGAAATAAAGGTACCAAATTGGTAATGGACTTTCAGAAAACAATTCCAGCAGTTAGAACCTCTCCTAGAGTCCTCTATGACTGGCACATTGTTTTCTAGCAGTGATGGGAGGTTCAACTGCTTACTGAGTCGTTCAGTGAAACAACGACACATCTTTTGGCCAACAGTGTTCATTTGAGCATAGGATAGACTGATGACTTTAGCCTTGATAATCCATAGAGTTCTCTACAAAAGTCTCTGGCCACTTGAGAACATATTATAAATATATGTGTCTATGCTGTAAGTGCTAATCTGCTATTAAATAGTAAATATAAATGTTGCTTTTTTTATACTTGGGTTTATGCGTTGCTAATTATTGATAATGTGCTCAAGCAAGTAATAAAATGCTTTAAAAATCAACTGTTCGCCAGTGATGATTACTAGATTAAAAAGTGATGTGATGTTTATTTCATAGAGTTATGGAGACTGAGACCCCCCCAAACATAACCTCAGAAAGCCTCGGACATGGAGTAGATGAGACTAATAAAGGCAAAGCTGCCATTAAAACCCAGTAAGTGTGCATTCATGCTGTTGCTGCTTACCTGGAACAAAAGCCTGCACCAGCTTCCTGTGGAATCGGTCCAACAGTCTGACTTGAGTACTGATAACCCTACTTACAGATTTGTCGGTTTTATCCGTGTGATACAAGCCCCCTCTTGTTTTCAGGTTTCTGACAACCAAAGAACGGTTCCATGCGTTCCTGGACTCCGGGGGAAGGAGTCTTAATGGTGAAGAAGCCATTGATGATACTGGACCGAAAGAGCCAGCAGAGGACTCTCTGGAAGAACCTCAGGTGAAAAAAATGAAGGTAGACCTGGATGAGCCGGAGAAAAAGGACAGCAAGCGGATGCGCGGACAGAACAAGTCCAGGCCGCACATGAAACCCACAAGCTACGACAACAGACGACTGTGTCCTTCCATCATCCAGGTAGGACTGGGACATTAGTGGCTGGGTGAAACCGCCCGCTATACCCTTCAACAAAAATTGAGCCATGATATACATACACACACACACACACACAGGTGCGCCATATTATATTTATCTGGTACACTATTCCTTTTTTTAATGTTTCCATTGAACTTCCTAAGGAGCGTGAGACCAAATGTGTGTTTGGGGACAAATGCAAGTTCTACCACGACGTTGCCGAGTACATGGCCTCCAAGCCCGCTGACGTCGGAGAGCACTGTCACCTCTACGACACTTTCGGGAAGTGCCACTACGGCCTGAGCTGCCGCTTCGCCCGGGCCCACGTCAGCTCCGACATGAAAAACCTGGTGAACGAGGAGCGCGTGGCCGGAATGGCCGGGAGGACGCCGGTGAGGAATAGCCTGGACAAGGACCTGCAGTGGCGCCTCCGTAAGAAGGGGGTCCCCTTCACGGCGTCCGACGCCTACATGAAGTCCCTTTTCAAAGGCGGACCCAAAGGGGGGGGGGAGCCTCCTTCGGTGGACAGCGGTAAGGTGGGGTTGCTGTCCTGGTGGTAGAGGTACCCCCGTTTGTCAGTGGCCGAGTTGAACATGTATCCCTGATGTTTTCTATGTCTTTATGTCTGTCGCTCCCTGACGTGTGTATCTTACTTGTTTGTCAAGGCTGCGGGTGTAGCGAGAATCTTAGTTTGGTGGTATTATTACGTTCATGCTGGTAAGCAGGTATTGATGATACTGATATTATAGTTTAATGTTTCCCTCCCATATCTGATAACTGCGCCTCTTCAGGGGCCGACACTTTTTCTACTGATCAAGAGAAGCCCCAAATAAAAGAGGGATCTGAGGTACAGATTCAACACCGTTGAACGGGAACTTATTCTACATTACACACAATGCTCATCACATCAACTTGGTTTTAATCTATAAAGATCCAATGAAGATGACAGTGGCGTGGAGAAAACGGCTTGCGTTTTTTTTTCCTTTTTCCTTCAACCTTTTGAAAAATTGCAGGTTATGCTGGAGGACAAGACTGTAGTGAAGACCATTGGGCCATTGACTGATACTGACATCATAAAACTACGACAAGGTGAAAAGAAACAGGTATGTTTGAGGGGTTATTTATTTATTCCGTAGGAGATCTTGCCGGGACTTTATAAATTAGGCACATTTTGATAGGAATGACCCACAACGAAGATCCATTTAACAGAATAGTTTAATGTTATAAAGTAGTCATTCTTGTTTTTGTTCTTCCTAAAGGTGGACTTCAAAAATAAGCTGTATCTTGCTCCCTTAACAACGGTAAGTCAGTCACTGCTAAAGAATTGGCCATTTTCCCAGACCCCAATTAATCCTACTCCTGGACTGAAACATTGGGCCTTCATGGTAGTGGCAAGGCATCTTGTTGTGCCCTATTAGGTCTGAAGTATTGCGAAATCAAGGTACTGCTCAACACCTGGTTAGTACTACCATCCTATTAGTAAAGCAGAGTGGTACAAGCATCATGCTATAGGGATGGTTCTCAACAGCAGGGACTGGGAGATTTGTCAAGATTGATGGATGAATTATGCAAAATAGAGAGGTACTTGATAGAAACCAGACAAAATGTTTAACACAACAACATGTGTATGGGGTGAAGGGGTCTGAATATCTTTCCTCACCTTTTAAGTTTTATGCCATTCTGAAATACATTTTGAATTAATTGTTTCTCAGTGCGGAAATCTGCCTTTCCGTCGTATCTGCAAACGTTTCGGCGCTGACATCACATGTGGAGAGATGGCCATGTGTACCAACCTATTGCAAGGGCAGTCATCTGAATGGGCGCTTCTCAAGAGACACGAGAGCGAGGATGTCTTTGGTGTGCAGGTTAGAGGTTGAACTTAATATTGTACATATGTAGCTTTAAGAACTCCCGTTTACCATTCATTTATTATGAACTGAATGCTTAGGAACTATATGTCCTGAGGTGTGTAGCCCATCTACTACCCAATTCCAGGTCTAAACTGGCAGTTTTAGATAGCTTGAGAGTTCAGACTTCTTTTTAGTTTAAACATGGTCCCTTCTTTGTTGCATAGATCAGGCTATTTTGTAAAAAATGTCACTGCCAAATGAAGACCCCAGCCCATATTACAAGCGCATATTTCCTATGTTAGGTGGAGGGATGTTTTCCGGACACAATGACCAGATGTGCAGAGCTACTCAAGAACAACGTCGATGTGGATTTTGTGGACATTAATTCTGGGTGTCCTATTGACCTTGTTTACAAAAAGGTATAATCTCAAACCTGTGGAGCGAAGACTCACATAAGCTATTAAGTGGGCATTCTCCATCGAGTTTTCTCGTCTAAGTCAAGGAGAAATACGTCTTGTCTGGAAATTGGGCTCAATGGACGATAATCAGTTGAGTCTGCTCTTCCTCTTTGTTAGGGTGGAGGTTGTGGCCTGATGACGCGTACCAACAAGTTTCAACAAATCATTACTGGAATGAACTCTGTAAGTGATTCTTCTACATACAGCAGGATGACTTGTTCGCTCAGCAACTGCAATTGGAGATGTAGCATTCCATGCAGTCTGAGTCAAATCGCTGGAATGAAAACGAACACCATGTGCTGACTTTGGTCTCTAAAGGGACTGTTTATCCCCTCAGGTTCTGGACGTCCCTCTGACGGTCAAAATCCGTACCGGTGTTCAAGAAAAAACCAACATTGCGCATAAACTGATCCCGCAGATGAAGACGTGGGGGGTGTCCATGATCACGGTGACTGTCTTAGAGTGGATTGTAGAGCGGGGCGCTGTGTCCTCAGTCCCTTCCATTTGTGGCGTGTGTGTAGCATCAGAGTCATTTCAAGTCTCTTTGCAGTTGCATGGGAGGTCCCGGGAGCAGCGCTACACCAAGTCAGCAGACTGGAACTACATCAACGCCTGCTCTGAACTCGCCAGCCCAATCCCGCTCTTTGGTAACCGTTTGTCTGTATGGGTTTGTGTGTGTATATGGTTAGCTATGCATGTGAGCTCTCCTGCCACTGTTAAACCTTATCTCTCGTCCATGCAGGTAATGGAGACATTTTGTCCTACGACGATGCAATGAAGGCCAGAGAGACTAACGTCGCCGGTATCATGCTGGCACGGTTGGTATATCTTTTACGTAAAACAATTGACCGTGACCGCGATTTCCGTAGTGCGGTCAGATCAGCTGAGTGGGAAGCGTTTTACCTCGGAAGGGCTCGGGCTTGATTTGGGTTGTAACGCACAATTGTATTTGGCGTAATACTTTTCCTCACCTGCAGGGGCGCCCTCATCAAGCCCTGGATTTTCACAGAGATCAAGGAGGGGCGGAACTGGGACATCTCGTCCAGTGAGCGGCTGGACATCCTCAGGGACTTCAGCCACTATGGCCTGGAGCACTGGGGCTCAGACACCCAAGGCCTGGAGAAGACCAGGAACTTCTTGCTGGAGTGGTTGTCTTTCATGTGCAGGTGGGCACTCATTCACTTTCAATATAGGTAGATCAACAGGTTGCTATGCTGGGGGATGACTTAGCGATCTTTCCCAATTGTAGAAATGAACCATATATTTAAATATCATCTTGCTATAAGCATCGACACGGTGATGCTTTTAATGTGGTGAGGCTGTCATTCATTTTTTTCTCTCACGGGTAGGTACATACCAGTTGGGCTACTGGAACGAGTGCCCCAGAGGATCAACGAGCGACCGCCGTACTACTTTGGCAGGGACTACCTGGAGTCCCTAATGGCTAGTCAGCATGTTGGGGACTGGGTCAAGATCAGGTAAGGATCTGCCTGTTCTTACAATAATCTCTTAAGGTAATGTTGTTTGGGTCGGTGTCTTAACAAAACCACTGGGGTGGCCCATTTCATCCTCCAGTAGACTCATCCAAGTATTTGGCAAAAATGTCTTGGTAGAGTTCTTGATGCTGATTTCTATGGTGTATTACGCTTTTTGGAAAGTCAATCTACTGTAAAAAAAAAATATAGATTTTTTTTTTCTTTGAACTATTGTACTAAAAAGTTATCTGTAATTGGCTTATGACTACTTATATTCTCGTCCACAGACTAAATATATCTGTTCTAAAGAAATTCTGCTGTATATTTTCTGTTTGTTATAATAATGTGTTCCCCTCTCTTCAGTGAAATGCTGCTTGGACCAGTACCCACACATTTCAACTTTCTGCCCAAGCATAAGGCAAATGCTTACAAATGAATTATGTGTGAATGCTTTTTAAAATTGTTCTCTCTCATTTGAGCAGTCCCTAACAAACATTGCCTATATATAGTGTACATGTTGCTTTTACTTTTTATGCATTTTTGTTTAAATATTTTCCACTGTGATCTACACACGAAAAGGTTTTATTTTGAAAACAAAAAATTCGAAACCGAAATGACTCCACCTATCAGATCTCCACCGTGGTCACCATTCTTGGGAATAGTCACTCGGGCACTAATTAAGCTGTTGTGATTCAGCTTTACGAATTCTGACTGGTCATCTCAGGGAATGTGAATTTTTCTTCTTGCTTTGGCGTGGTGCTTTGGGTCATGAAATGGAGGAGACACCAAGATGAAGGGTAGCTGGGAGTGATCCCACTGGACCCGGGGTTTGCACCTTCCACTTTTTTAATACATGTACTTACTTTGCTTATTCAAGGCCTGTCAAATATTTTTTGAGCTTTCCTCTGCTTTTTGTTCTATAATTTTGAATACAATTTAACAAAGGTTGAGGCAAATTAACTTGCTCTGAGACTCCGGAGCTATTTGAGGATAGCTATTACATTCAGTATTTTTATTTCACAAACATTTTCATAAGGTGTGTAGTATGGTGCTGAGTAAGTGGAAAATATCCTTTTTGAAATGCATGTTCAAGGTAGGGAAGATTATCTTTAGGCACTGTAACGCTAACATGATTATTAGACTTCTAGACTAATTGTCATTTCAGTGATATGTTAGCATTTATTTAAATCTTATTTGGAGAGTTGTGTATTTTGTTTTCTTTCTTACCAACTGAAATACTGTAAATGGAATAAAATATTGTTTTGATTCTTAAGTTAGTTTACTTGTTTTTCTTACAATACACACCAGTTCTTCTATGCTGCTGGTTATTTCCTAACTAATAAAGTTTCAAACTTTGCTAACATCTGGCATACTACTTTAGTGTATCTAAGGACATTTGAATTAGCTAATTTAAATGTACATCTTATTTAATGATTAATCTGTTAGGGTGTCTACCCATAGTGATATATAAATGACTGTGATTTTTTAACAGATAAGAACCTAGCCTGTGAAGTTGTAATAGAATTTAGTAGACCAACATTCTTACTCCAAACACTTTTATGCATCCAGTTCTGGGGGATTAGGTGCATTGCTTTGGGGTTGCTTTGTAGTTACTAGGGGTTTGGAAACAGTAGGATCAAGGTGTTGTGTAAAGTTGTAAAATTGTCTTTTGAATGTTGTGTATATTCCAGAAGGACAAGAACCCCCTAAAACCTGATAACAATTTTGGATGGGCCAGTGTAGAAGCCTGATCTGAATCCCAGACATTCTGTTACAAATTAAAACAGCAAACAATTTAAACCTGGAATAGTAATAAAAAGAAATGCTGGGATGCATTGAGAGTAGAAAGGTGTAGCAAGCTGGAGGCCTTTGTTGGCAGATAACTTGGCCAAAGGCTGTGTATCTAAGCACTAGCTCTGGACTGTCAATCTTTTGTAAATGTAATTTTTAATTAAAATTATTAAAAGTTTACCGAAATATCATCATGATTTCATAATTCTGTTCTGGAAAACATGTTATATCTACAAATTATATGTATAAAAATATATTTAGTGCATGGTGTCTATACTTGATCCAACTGCAGATTGATCAAAGCAATATAGAGGAATGTGCCCCAGATAGTTGGGTTCTCTGAGTTGATGAACAGAGACAACAAGGAAAACAAGACATTCAAAAAGTAATAAACTGACCTTTTTGTTTGAAGGAGTACATTGGTTTTTATTCATTTTATTGTATGATTCTCTGACAGGAAGTAAGAACCTACAGTATAAAATCAGATTGGGTCAGAAAGGATGTGAGAAAGGGACTTAGAAAAGGAATAATTCATCTTTGGCATCAGAAATGTGTGAACCCTCACACAGACACTCTTGACCCTTCTCTATCTGGAAGTTTCTGGGTGGACAATTTAAGAGGTACGGAAAACTACCACAAATAACAATGTAAATCTTAAGTCATAGACATTCAATTTATGTTTTCTGTATTGGGTAAAAAAACACAGGCACGTAAATAATAGCTATTTGAGAAAAACATGAGATGACAACATGACAAAACATGTCTTAGGAAGGAATTTGGGTTTTAGTAGAAACTTTGGCATGTTACCTTCATAGACAGAATGACGGCAGGTTTGTATTTTGCCCAAATAAGGCTATTCTACTGCCAACAAGTTTCATTTTCAACGTTTGGTTTCGAAACAGCACAGAAATGTGCAAATTGCAGTTTACTGGTCGTTGCCATTCTTATTCTCTAGCACCAGAGGGCACCGATGCACTAAAAAGGTACGTTCATCTGTGAATCTCAAACCAGCCCTTCACCCTACCAATTTGCCTGGATGACACCTTAATGACATGCATTGCTGATGACTGCTAGAAAGGGGCGAGAATATCCCCTCCACGCCGGGACACACTTGTAAGTTGGATGTTGCATTGTTTCACTCCTCTCTTCTCAGATGTAAGACACACAGCATGGGGAAATATCCGGAGGGTTTATCTTCTGCACTGAACACAACTCATAATTCTGTGCCAAGGCCTGGAATGGCTGTTTGTCTAAAAAGAAGGGCCTTCCCCGGGACATATTTAACACTTCTCCCAGTCTTTGTATTGATTTTCCCTGCTCCTAAAACGTTTCCTTGACCTTGCCAGACGTGACATATCTCTGCTCTCTATTTATGCCTTTGGCACACTGGAGAGAGCAGGATTGGGACTGTAGAAGAGAGATGTGAGATCTTAGGTGCTCAGATTTACCAAATGCACAGAACAAATTATAAAACATGTTGTTTTTGAAATGGGTGAATCTGGTATTGTGTTCTGTTGTTTCTCTTCGGTTTGTGTTTACCATTTTCTACAGCCCTATGCATGATTTTTTTGTAAAGCAGTTGGTGTGGTGAACACATTTTTCCCAGACACTTGTGTATCTAGTAATTAATACATCCGTGTTTTGAACTACTATAAAGTAATTATCTCCCAATGTGGTCCCAGAATATTAGCTTGTTTTAATCTGACATTATAAAACCAATGATTTCTAAACAAACACATTACTGCCTTAGAACATTGCTCAAACAATATTTTTTAAATCATGGATAGTTGGCTATTGCATTGATTGACCTGTCTATTAATTCCAGGGGTAGAAACAGAGGTGGGGACAGTGCCTTGTCATTGGTTCAACTGATGATTTCTCCTTAAAATGCATGTAATCACACTGTATAGCCTTACCAGCTAACCTTGGCTTAGGCCTTGATGCCAGCTTACACACACCTAGAACATCTAGTTTTCTAGGGTCTCCTTTGGTTTATCCTGTTTGACCCGAGGTCAGCATTAATGGCAATATACAATAAAGAAAATTCTAAAACAATAAAATAAAGTAAAACATTTAATGGGTGTGAGAAAACATTTCCCATTAAAAGCTTTTGTTAAGTGTGTTCACTTGTGTCTGTTTGTGTGTGTGCGTGTAGTATGCAGGTTTCCAGAGCGACTAAAATGACACTCCATTAGAATATCTGAACAATCAAATTTAGAAGAAAATATGGTTATTAAATAAGAACACGTCATAGAAAAAAAGTTAATAACACATTCTGTTAGGGCTCTGTAAAACTCTACGGAGATTGCAATAGAGGACAAGTTTAAACAGATCCACCTGCCCAGACTACACATACTTGCCCAGACTACACTGTTTTCACATTTAAGGGCAGCAAATGGCAATAGAATAAACATGATTTAACATTTAGGTGGTCCCAGATCCCACCTGGTGAAAGGACAAGAGTTAGTAACACCGAGTTGTGTCCTGAGGATTAGATTCAGGCATATTATCCATTCAAGGACCTAATTGATCTTTGGTTTCATTTGGTTCTTTGGTTTACCGATGGGCACATCTCTACGCTTCCATCAACAATATAGGGTTTCACTTTTCAAACATACAAACAAATAAATACTTAAATACATGTACAAAAACCTTGCCAAATAAATACTTAAATACATGTACAAAAACATTGCAATAAATAAAAACGGAAGCAACTAACACCCACAATAGACTATAATATACATTCAAATATAAAGCAGTGAGACAGAATTGTATTCTTATTTCCCTCTCAAAACGGCCCTGATTGTATGAAAATGTCATTCTTCCCCGGTATGTCAAGTTGCTTTCCGATTGTTTGAGAGCTGGATTGCTGTTCAGGCTGTGACCTTCAAGGGTACCCTTAACGTGTGACGGCAGTGCCCTTCCTCTGAACCTGACCGTTCTAAATTACTTCACACATGGCACTCTGCCATGCTTTGTACGACACTTGCTCTATACCCCGCGCCGGTTCTAGGCATAAGCGACATAAGTGGTCGTTTAGGGCCCCGGACCACTAGGGGGCCTCTGACCGCAAGGGAGCCCCAAATCAAGTGGATAGTAGGCTTAGGGCCTCTCAAAATTTGGCTTAGGGCCTCTCAAAAGGCTAGAGACAGCACTGACTACACCATACTACACACATTTATACCTGTCCAGGCCTCTCAGCTAAAGCTATTTGGTAGTTCATCCGACAACTATTCACATTCAGCGACGCATGTTTGTCAAAGATAAGCTTCAACCCAGAAGTGACGTTAACGAGGACGACTTATTTATCTACACATCTACAGGGTGACAACCATTTAGGCATTTCATCCCATCGAACGGAAGCGGAATTATACTAGCTGTGACAAATTTGTAACACACAATTTTTTTATTTTTATTTGGGCTGTACATTAGATGTACAAGGTAATTTATCCATACTAGTTCAATATTACCCTGGTAGATTATTTGCTAGCTCTGTCCCATCTACCTGGGCAGAGGGGACATCTGGATGAGATCCCTTTGAGTATCAGTCTGATGTGATGAGTGCTGAAGGTTGCATAGGCTATATTTATAAGATATTTATAAGACGAATATATAGATAAGCTGCGCTAAACATCCCATTCTCATAGGGGACTTGGATCGTATTAGCTTCAGTCTGACCTTCCTGGCTCTGGGGTAAGGGGTCGGGCCGTTCGTATGATTCTGCTGACTACACCGGGCCATTTATCACACGGCTCCAACACGTCTGATGAAGTGTTACTGGAGCCTCATCCACTTGGGCCATCTGTCACACTTGCTCTGCCTCAAGCACACCTTTGCCTGAGGGGGAAGTGGGGAGGGGTAGGGGGGGGGGGGG